>JANEYF010000287.1:0-290000 GCA_029963845.1 Rhamnusium bicolor | reverse complement strand
ATTATGGGGAGGAGCGTCATCTTGTTGGAAATACATTCCCTGTCGTAAATGGAAAGGTAATTCTGTTAAACTGTCCCCAATTTAATTTTGCAGAAATCCCAAGTATCTGGCATCAGTCAGGGGTCCGTATTATTGGACCAATGATTCTACTACCGATTTTCTCAAGCCAAACATTGAAACCGAACCGCAATTGAAAGTTACCCTTCTGTAATAAATTTTGATTTTTTTGTGACCAATATTTTGTATTTTGTCGGTTAAATAATCTCAAATTTGTAACCTAGACTCGTCTGAAAATAAAAGTCATTCCCAAAAATCATTGTTTGGCTGCACCTTATTTTGCAAAATTCAATTGAAATATTCCATCCTACGTTCGTAATCATTTTCCTACAAGTGCTGGTGCAACTGATATTTAAAAGATTTATATTTGGACAAATACCAATTTATATTGGTATTTGTGCAAAATTCGGCTACTTTTGGTGACTGATTTCCAATTCAAACCCAATTTGCTTTAAAGAAACAGTCTTTATCAAATTCGACTCGAGCCAAAACATTAATTTCCGTTCCTTCGTCAAGAATGACATTTTCTTTGGGATCATTGTTGAGCTCACTTCGGAACTGATTTTCAAGATGATTAAAATAATTTCCGCTGGACACTGTCTATCAGGATATCGTTCGGCATAAAAGAAGTGAAAAAATCACTTGTATGTCAAAAAGTGTCGATTATTATATATATGATATCTCAAATTTCAATCAATTATCTTCATAACTAAAGGAGAAAAGGTGGGGTGTATCATGATCCTGTTATACTATATGCATATTTTTAAACAGTTATTAGCTTCCCCTGTAAAATAATTCTTTTTACACTTACGAGGTCCTGCTTTGTAGCCCTCGTTATCTATAATGTTTAATTACCATTATTGATGGAGTGCATTTGTTCTAATTTTTTGCTAAACATATTCCATTTTTTATAGCTCAGTATTCATCGTGCAAATAGTAAAGTAGTTACTTAAAGAGATACGATAGGTATCTATGTTTTACAGGTTTTTTATTAAAATTATTATAGTAGTTACAATTATGTGCTTAGGTATATAATTTTTAATTCATCATAACAACTTTTGCCTCAAATCTGAATTAAACTAGGAGGATAATTCCAAGATAATTTAAAGGGATGGGAATAATTAGAACGTTTACTGTGACATGCACAAGGAAATTATTAATGATTTTTTTACATATATTAAAATAACTAGGAGAAAAGCATCTCGTTTAGCATAAGATAATGAATATTTAGTAGCGTGATCATTTCAAAACTATGAAAAGTACTATATAATCAAAGCTAAACTTAGGAATAATTAAAATACCGAAATGAAAATCCAAATGCAAATTGTGCGTGTATAAAGAGAATTTACCTGAGGTATAAAAATATTTATAACGTAACAATGTTCGGACGCCTATAAATTGGTTGTTATAAAACAGTCTTCAAAGTGAACTCACTCGTTTATATGGCTTACAACTAGTAATTATATTCACATTTATATGAGAATTAATAGCTCCAACAATGTTATGCGTAAGGGGGTGCCTCCGTTTAATGAACTTGTTTATTATCGTATACACATTATGCAGTAACAAACTATCATAATATTTACTTCAGATAATTGGGAAAAATAATTAAAAAATACTTGAGCTGTTTGGTGTACTGTGGAAACATTCTTCGAAATACATAAAATTTTATTATCTAATAAATTACAGAGACTAATTAAATAAGGGTTGCTGCTTCGTTGGAGATGGAAGCAGTAATGCGAGCATTTTTAATTTCATGTCATCAGTTTAGTCATTAATTTTAATTTATTGTCGCTATCCGCAGGTACCATATTTTGTGTCAAGAATTATGATTTACTCATTTGCATTCGCAAAATTGCGAAAATATTTAATATTACCTCACTATACACTTTTTATATAAATATATTGACATAACTTATTTTAATTCAACCTGTTTCATTAACTGGACTTTCTAGTTTCAGAAAATGAGCCTACTTGAGAGAATATTTTAGATATGTTTTCTTTTAGGATATATGGCGTTAGTCTCATTAAAGGGTTATTTTTTCATTTATAATAGTATTGAAGAATCCTTGCTGTAAATTTACCTAAAATTTACAAAGTTTTGCATAAAGTATGACCGCTCTAAATTTAACCATTATTACTATTATCATTATATCAGGGGAGCAGTGGAATATAGAAGGTTTAGAATAAAACCGAATTGATCACGTGGTAAATATGGTTGTAACATAACCAGACGCTCGGATCCGCTTTAACGGTATGTAAAACATTATGAAACTGCAGAGCACAGAATTACTCAAGGCAGCAAAGAGGGACGCAGATGAACTTGGTCTCGTATTTGACACCAGACTAAGAGGCCGGCGAGGTGCTTATGTTGAATCAGTCACTGAGTTTCAGCCAAATCATCTGAGAGCATCAAAACTGCAGAACAGGGGAAATCTATGGCGGCAGAACGTTAAATAAATCCCCATCATAGTGTCTTCTATAAGAACATGGAAGTATTGGGTTTATCGACCAGTCTGACATTCGTCTTTCTAAGGTCAGCCGAGCTTAAATCGGAGACTGAGGATTCATTGTGGCCCATCAGGATGGTGTTAACAACACCTTAATCTAACGTAGCCGCGTGTGGCGTTTAGATGTCCCTTATATCAATTGCCCGTAGTCAGGCGCCGTAATTGCTCATGCACTTACTTTGAGCATATCCCATATATGTGATTTCGGCTTAAATCCACCGACATAACACAGCATTACGATGCTGTATTACCACCTAAGACACTTCTACGGAGTAGAACAGACACCAGTGTTGCTTTACGTCCCCAAAGATGTTGAGTCAGTTCTCGAGAATGAGAAATGCTGGACTTACTGGAATTACTCGTTCCCGGCGGTCAGGCTAATCCAAATCGACAAGCCTGGCATAGTCCGCCTCTATCATCAACTCAAGTTGACGTTTGTCATTGAGTTCTCGACATCTGCTGAGAAAAACACCACCTTGAAGGAGGAGGAAAAACGGGCCAAATATAGCGATCTCTGGTACGTGCTTCAAGTGCTGTATCAAGGCTACTCGGTCTAGATTGTCGCCCTAATAATCGGTGTACTCGGGGGGGGATAAAGTCTACGGTGCTGTAAATACTGAAGACAATACCGTATGCCAAAAATCAGCCGAGTGGCTTGCAGGCCAAATGCAGGAGGCGGTCATTCTAGGTTCCCTTGGCCTGCTTAGTGCATACGCTGGCGTTTCTCCCGTGAGGTTCGAAAACTGCGTAAGAACGGTCTATCTAGCTCCGGGAAACCGAAGCGGCGATAGAAGGGTTCACCTTGCAGCAATAGGCAAAATTAAAAGATGCATTTCGATTAATTAATGCATTTTAAAAAATTAATTTCGAGTAACTGAATCGACACGAGGACCATAAATAAAATCAGTATAATTGAATAATGATAGAACAAAAGATCATTTACTCAACAAATCATTAACGTGATCTTCAAACCTTAACTACGTATCAAAAATTAAACCTAGATTCATATGTTTCGTAGCATATTACATCAATATTTATTTTAAGTTTAAAATTAGGCAATATAATTTCAATATGTTTAATATTAGCGAACTGCGTAAAGAATGTTTCATTTGAATTTAATTTCAAGTTTTTGTGAAATAGAATAATCAAATGCTGCTTTTAAATTCTCATTAATTAGATCATTAACCTTTTGTGCTTCAGTGCTATTGAGGTTACAATAAATTTGTATATTGTCTGCATAGCTTTGTAATTAACATTGTTTAATTTCATTAAATAAGTCAACAGTATATATAGTAAATAATAAAGCTCTAAAAATACTCCCTTGTGGTACACGTGAGATCACCTTAGAAACTGTGAATTTATTACCATTGATAACATTTTTTTTTGTTTCAGATTACTGAAATAGTATATATATATATATATATATATATATATATATATATATATATATATATATATATATATATATATATATATATATATATACATATACCTATATACATATACCTATATATATACATATATATATATATATATATATATATATATATATATATATATATATATATATATTAAATTCGTTTTCCGGGTATACTCCGCGTAGGTGATAGGCCCCGGGAGGGACCGTGGTTGTCTGAACGACGTTTCGGCAGAATCTCATCTGCCATCTTCAGGTTCTAACAGATAACTGCTTACTGCGGCTTCTGGTAACTCGAACTGAAATGTCATTTCAGTTCGAGTTACCGGGCCGCAGTAAGCGGTTATCTGTTAGGAACGGAAGATGGCGGATGGGCTTCTGCCGGAAACGCTCGTTCAGACAACCACGGTGCTTCGGGGCCTATCCTACGCGGGAGTATACCTGGAAAACGAATTTTAACATTCACCACCCGCGAAAACCTGAAAAACAACATATATATATATATATGTATATATATATATATATATATATATATATATATATATATATATATATATATATATATATATATATATATATATATATATTGTTACGCCACCGTAGACTGTGTAGATGGAACTAGAAATATACGAATTTAGGGTTTCGTGTTTCTGTGGATAGCAAACACGTAATAATATTTTAATTTAGATAACATAAGAAGAACCATCGTTTCAAAAGCCTCTGAGAAATTCAACAACAGTAAAGATGTCATTTTTGTTCAAACTAAGGCATGAAAAATATTATCAGAAACGTTCAGAAGAGCGGAAGTTTTCCTAAATGAAGTTCTACTTTCTGAAAACATATTAGTCACTTAATAATTGTTTTTGAACAATTATTGGTTGCACTAGTGTCATTTTCCAATCGTTAGGGAAATAGATCTGCTCCAAACAATAGTTTATTATATGTGCAATATAATATAAGAAGGGATATGTGACAAACAATACTGAAGCATTTTTTAAAGATATACGATCATCACCGAAAGCAACAATAATTGTTATTTCTTCCGATGTTGTCAACTTGAATTGAAAAACTTTATTAGCAGAATGGCTATGTGTATTATAATAATTAGTTCCTTCAGTATAATAGTTATTATTACTGTTATTTACAAATGAAGCGAAGGAGTTGTTAAGTTCTTCAAGGTCAACTACATGAGTGGGTAAATCAATGTTTTTATTTGATTATAACCCCAACGTTTTTAAACCATTCCATCATTTTTGGATATTATTGTAAACACGCGTATTTTAGTAAATACAACTTTCAGGTTATATTTTATACAATTCTCCATTTTTGAAAATAAAATATACACATCATTATGAGACTTGCATAAATGATTATTATACACATTTTCTTTTTCATTTATTTAACGTCGGCCTGTTTCTGCTACCAGAACCCAATCACCGATGCCAGGAGACGAGATACCCCAACCTGGAAATTATGCCGAAACTCTTTTCTCTATCGTAGAGTAGGGATTCTTTACTTTCTAACATCTAACAGGCAAGAGACCAACGTTTTACATCCCTTTCTAGGGATGGTATATCACCTACACAACTCTCGCCTAAAATTACATAGCTTCTGAGTATTCGCTGATATATAAACCGGTAGAAGACGAGGTTGCCAAATTTCACTTGAGTTACTGTCAAATTACTAACTGCGACTACCGTTGCTTAAATTTTCGTATCGACATACGAGTATGTTAAGACAGATCTACGCTTGCCTCCAATTATAGACAATTAAAAGGAGTTTAATTTAAGTTTGGTTTCCAGTTTGAGGAGTTAACAGTGACGAGGACAAATGAACAGATGATAATTGTAAAAATATATTAAATGTGTTGGCAAAAGTTCCAAATAGTGTGTGAGTAGGGATTCCAATATTCACTGTCCATTAGATGCAAGTAGATTTTATAGTAAAAAATAATACAAATTTCAAAAATAATAAAATTTCAAATACTGGTTGTTACCGAGGCTACCTACAATTTTCCAAAATAGAAAAAAAATGCGAAAATAATTAATTCATGAGAAAAAAATAAATTGTTAGAATAATTTTATTGAAAGAAAGTAATGTTAAATTGCATTTTATGATTCCACTTTGCAACATTTAATTGTCTTTGTATCCAAAAATAGTCTCCATACCGGTTTGATTAATTTTACATGAATTTTTATTACTTTTACTCGTTGCGAATACAAATAATAAATTTCCAATGCCTAGTTTTAATACGACCATAACATCATACCAGCGAATAAATAATCTGCAAAGCAATCTTAAATATGACATATCGTTAATACAAACTTTTTACGAGGCTTGTTAACTTCCAAACGAGCTGATCGGCTTCTTGCAATGTCTTGTTTCTTGCCTATTATAAACTACTTTAGATCCAAACTACACACTCAAGATTGTCATGAATAAACCTAACAATGTTGTAATGCAGAACAGACTTCTTTGTAGAGTGCGACAGGTTTTCTGGTTTTATTAATAATCACAACCTGATGATTGTTTAATGCTGAAATCAATACCCAGGAGACTGTGTTTATACGATTTGGAATTACAAACGGCTATTTAACTATAAACAGCATCTTATTATGGCTTGGGATGGAGGAAAAAAGGTAAATTAAGATGTAGCTAAGGTCTCGAGCAACAACAAGTTTTGTATATAGCCAGACAGTTTTGTGTATTATTGTTGTTGAATTTTCTTCAAATCCATTACATCTTTATATGGAATAGGTAATTAAAATATGGAAATGTATTTAAATTATCATTGAATTTAAATACACAAGGAATCGTAATTAGTATCAAAGATACGTACGTACAGAAGCTAATACATATAAGGTCTTATGCATAGATAAGATCAGTCACTTTTCTGAGAACTGTGAGGTATTAACAAAATTGAAAACCAAATCCTATTTATTCGTATGAAAATCAGTTATATAGTTGAAAAATATGTACGAATTACTCACTAGTGCTTTGTTTTTAATCTGTCTAATAGACGCATTTATTTAATTTGTACTTGCCTACTATTTCATACACTTTTAATACTTTTTTTCATATTGGAAGGATTTTTCGTATAATCGTCACAAGTCCAAAAAGAATTTGTATGGTCTTAAAAAGATTGGTGCTTGTTTTTACTTTGGAAAGTGGCATAACAGTGTAAAATAGCTAACTACCGAGGTAAGTAATATTGGTATACTAATAAACTGAAAAAATAAGAATAGGTTTCTACCTAAATTCGTCTACCAATGTATATGTTTATGCAATAGACATATGAATAAATAAAATATAAAAGAGAGGGAAATTAAACGACTGTCTATATTAGAAACAAATATTTTTAATTTTTAAACGGGGATTGCATCATGTGACAGGTAATAAAAGAAAAACTCTTGCTCAAGCTTTCGAAACTTTTATTGTTTCTTCATCAGGAACTCTACAATAAATTATAATTAATTAAAGTAAGTTATGAAAAAAGTAAAAAGTACTTACGAAAGTGAGGTTAAAGTTAAAGTTGTATTCATTGAAAACTACAAATTCTTGACGAATTGTACAAAAAACACTAATAATTGATTGTTGGTAATGTACTACCACTACTATATAAAATTAACAACATTGTGAATGGATGACTAAGGATCCGTATTAATTTAAATTCTTAGAAATATAATAAACATCATGTGTATTTTTATGAAGTAAAAAAAGAATTTAGATATAAAAACTTGTTAGAGTGAAACCAAAAGAACAATGACAGCAGTAGATACCAACAGCTCGATGTCTTATATTTAGGGACATTAATTATTATTTTATACTGTACAGGGTGTTTTCATCATTGTGGACATTATGGTTGAAATGTAGTAAGTAAGTATAAATTATGCTTAAGTTGTCAATATCCTTTCTGGCATTAATAGTATTTGGTTCTTTGAAAATGTGACACATTTCCAAAAAACTACGATTGTGATAGTTCATTTCAAAATCTAATATTTGAACGTTATTATAATTGACATCATGATTATGTAATAATGCATGATTAGCTAAAGTGCAAGACTGTTTGTTAAGTCTGATGTCACTTTTGTGGGAAGTTATACGGTCTTTAACTTTCCTTCCCTAATTTAAATAGTCCTGAGAATGTGTCAAATACACGAAACGTCGACAAATTGACACTTTCGTTTTCTTCTTTCTGCCGACCTTATCCCCACTATTTTAATAAATATATGAAGAAAGTATATTATGGTATAGTATTTTCAGTCAGTTTGAAAGCTATAAAAATGCCGACAAAAAATTTAAACGCCCGATAAATGGATTTACTCATTTAATGGATAAATTCCATTATCGGCGTTTTTATAACGTGACTTTGAAAATACTATAGTAAGAGTGCACCCAAATCTAAAAAAGACTCAATTTGAATATTACTCAAGTGGTCCAAAAAACTGCAGAATATATGGACAAGTAATTATTTGTGCAGCTTCTAAGGCAGTAGGTATATCACAAAAAATATTTACACGATGCAGTATAACTAATGTGAATAGTCATAAACAAACAAGATTGTGCGTGTACTAAGTGCTGTAAGTAAACCTCCTTTGTTTTGTATGAACATGAAAAGTACTTAAGCAGAAGAACTTTTTTATCAATTTTTCTTTGGAAACATACCACAAACATCAGTACAATATCGTATTAGAAAATGCTGAAATTCCACCGCAAGAGTCGATCCAAATTATACAAGTGCTACAGAAACTAAATTTTAAGTAATTTTTTAATATCCCAAAAGGAAGAACTTAAACAAATTAAAAATATCTGATGTGGCCAGCACATAACTTTCTTATACCAGTATATATCATCCTGATGTAAAAAAATAATTCTATTTAATTTTTCACTTACCTCAATCAAATTTTAATAGCGTATAAAAAATTTAAGTACATCAGCTTTATTTAAATAATTGGAAGATGTATTTTATTGGCTTGATATAGTAGACATGATTTATAATCTATCATCAAGAATATATTTTTTTTGTAAAGGCAAATACAAAAAAGTTTGGGTCCCATGGACCACCTTTCAGCAGGCCAATTTTGCCCATCATCGAATTTATCATTGTCTTTGGCCTTTAGAACATGTGTACCAAATTTGAAAACTTTATCTCAAAAAATGTGGCTGCTATCGCGATACTATAGACATGCAGATAGATTATTTTCCATAAAGTTATGTTTTTTCATTATAATTCGTCGAGATTCGTCCAGACATGCAATACAAATTTTTTCCCGAACTTGTACCTTTTTTCTTCTTTCATTAATTGTGTCTCTTCTGGTGGTACCACATTCACCAAATTTAATGTGTCACCTAAAATTTTGTTGACAATCTTAACTGCCAAATTTGGGAAATCTATTTTTTGAGTTATCGCGAATACACAAACACACGCACGCACGCATGCACGCACGCACGCACGCACAGCACGCACGCACGCACGCACGCACGCAAACACACGCACCGACAGACATCATTCGGAAAATAATCAGAATTCTAACACAAAAAAACTTATCACAGATAAATGTAATATATATCTTTTTAAACAATTATTTTCCCGGCTATTTGACAAAACGTTGAAACCTGGATTATAAAAAAGATAATATGCACATTATGTTCAGTACGAATGACTCAATAATGTTATTTTTAATTTTAACAACTCCAGTAAAACCAAATATGAATAAAACAAAAGTACTCAGCAGTTGAACAATCACCTTAAAACTTTAAAATATTCACAGATACGTGTTTCTGCATCTTTGCTTCCTCAGCATGGCCCTTTGGAAGCTTTAAATGTAACTGTGAATCTTAGTAAATCTCAATGTAATAAATATTAATGGCTTCAAAGAACAAAATAATTGAAGTTGTATAGTGGAAATTCCCCGTAGGGTTAAAATAATTTAAAACAAATTAGGTAACCTCTTCTCGATAAAAGTTTTATTAAAATATGGAATGAAATGACAATAGAATAACGCTAAAAAATTGTTTGCTAATTCTTATTTTGGAACTTTTACAAAAAATTCCGCGATTGGCTGCTTGTGAAACATTGTTAACATTATTAAAAATAACGAAACTTTTGCTTTTAAATGTTTGAAAAATATTTTATCAAAACTCTACACGTGTTTCGGCTTTTTAGGTCTTTTTCAAGAATATCATCTCTTGAGAAAGGCCTGAAAAGAGTCGAAACACGTGTAGAGTTTTAATAAAATATTTTGAATCACTTAAAAGCAAAAGTTTCTTTTTATTTAAATAAAGTAGGTATCATCTCAGATTTAAAATTTAAATGAAAAATCTGACATTTCACAAAATTGTTCCTACTATTTTATCAGCTACTCGAATTTTATCAAATTTTTGTTTGTATAACATTAATTTGTTGTATCCATACATATCTTGTTACATTTTTAACAAATTTAGATTAATCTTTTTTTTAATTACATTAAAACATGAATAAACAAAGGTAATACTAAAACACTGAAAAATTCTGTGGAGTTGATTTCCAATTCTTCTTTGGGGACTATAATAACACGTAAACAATTCTAATAAGTTTCAATATATTCAGATGACAGTACAGCACGGCGAGAATATTTGATAAATTAACAATAATATTTCAAAACGCGATTAATGATATCTTGTAAAATTGGAATAATTAAGAAGAAAAATGAATAGGAAATAAGGTCCGACCTTTTCTCAGGAGGGGGTTCTTTTTATTTTTTCGTTTAAGTTCTTATTTGCAATTTTATTGACACAAGTAAAAATTTGTTTTCAATACTTTTCATTTAACTTTTTTAATGCATGTAAAAAGAAAATTTATATTTTTAGTAAAAGAACGTTCTAGTTAAATATGTTTTTATTTGATTTAAGAAAACCACAATCTTTTATGTCCATCGCTGAATTTTATCTCATTAATCCTAGAAATGGCTTCATTTAAATGCACTCATCTCGGAAATAGTATCTTTAGAGAAATATTTTGCATTTATTTAACTCTACTAGTAAGTATAATTTTCAATAGCAACTGTTGCTATTAAAATGTGTTGCTTCTAGATTGCAATAAGACCGTTAGCTCTCATGATTATATAAGAGCAAAAAAGTCCCTAATTGTAGAGTAAAAAACCGATTCTATCGTTCAGTCCGTTTGCAATTCATTGTTAAAATTTGTCGACCACTACAAATTGTTACATATCCCATAAGATAGTAATTCTACTAGGTTGTACAAAAATCGTATGGTGCAGGGGGTTGTAGGGGTGTTTTTCAAAAAAATATATAAAAAATAAATTTGTTTAAAATTAAAATATTTATATGCCTAATAAAAAATGAAAGTAACATTGCGAGTAAAAGTATTTAGGTAAAATATTTTTTCGGTGGCCTAATTTTTTTTTTTTTATTTTGCTCTCTATCTCGCTATTATCTGAACTTGTACCACTTGTTTTCGCCATATTTTATGGTCTAATTTACATATTTTTAAAACAATGGCTAATTATTAATATTATTATTATTATATTACCTTGTATGTGTTATAATTGCACTCACTAATCACTATTAATTATGTGATAATTATTATTGTCTTTGGTAATATTAAATATTGACTGATATAAGAACTATATTATAAAAAAAATCGATATTCAAATTACAATAAATAATAACTAATTTTGTGCTCAAATGTATACAGAAAGAAAAAGGAAACAATTTAGGTTTTGCTTATTGTGACTGCGTCTTTGTTCAACACATTGCGATATAGTGCTCTACTTCACTCGGTCCTCAAGTGCACAGCTCCCGCTAGGTCACGTTGAAACAACAGCATCATTACATTGATTCAGTTTTTGCTACAATATCTCCCTTATAAAACAAGGGATTTGAAAAATAAAAAAATCAGTATTTTCCTCATGAAATGATGCACAACTTTTATTCTAAACATATTTTCGAGAAATGCAGCCGTTACGAAGATAGGGTTAGTTAAACGGAAAAATGATGAGTTAGCGAATTAGATGTTTCGAGAAAATCGTCTTGAATGATTTCTTTCTCCATATGATGTAATGTAAAATATAATTTTCAATAATTATTTTATTGCATTTATAATGACAATTTTTGTTCCACACTAATGTAACCGGTACATAATTTTATGTAGATTCTTATTATATAAATAACTCAAAACCACCCTTTTTTTCCATAATAACCCCTTACAGCCCCCCTGCACCATACAATTTTTGTACAACCAGGTGGAATTATTTTCACAAAGCGTAAGGAACAGTTTGGGGGGGTTTCAAGTTTTAACAATCGATTGCAGACGGAATCGCAAAAGAAAGCACTTTTGCGAGGCAGAAAACTCTACTATAAATTTTTTATAAAAAATTGTACCTATATTAATTTTTATGGATTCAAATTTTACTGACACACTAACAAATATGTTGTCATTCTACTAATCTTAAATCTTACCCTTTTCCTGTATCTCAAACTAAGTGCATGTTACACAATGGAGGCGCGGAGACGGTCAAAGGGCAAATTAACCGCTATTATTCTTATCATTTATCAGATATTTTACCAGACCACCCACGCGGCACGATAAGGGAGGGCAATAATGTAGCATGCCTCTACGTCATCACTTGTCAAAATGCACAATAACTAATGTATTATGCATATATTCATATCTTCCACTAAATCTGTCTCTTGTACCTGCCAATCAAGTTGCTTATGCAATTGTTTTGTCTTCTTATCTGTAGTTCGGGAGATACATGATAAATATTTACATCTGCATGAAGATCTAGTATTGGGTTAGTCACATTCAAGAATCATGACAATGTAATCGCATATTTTCATATCAGAAAGCCCTCTTATAGTATTTATATTTTTAGGTAGAGACAATATTTGATTATTAAGTGGGTTCTTAACCAATCCACACACACAGGATTATTTATTTACAGTAATTCGTCTTACTGTCACTGCGTTACAATATAAGCAATTGTCTGAATATAGCAATACAAGACTGTTCTATGACCGACAATCATCTTCATCTATCAGTATGGTTCTTTTTCTGTCACGAACATTCGATGATTTTGTTTGTTTTAAGTTAATTGTGTTGCAGCAATAAAAATGGTTAAGTACTGCCAAATTTGCAAAAAGAAAAACTGTATATTATTAAATTTGACATTTCATAGATAAGCACTAAGTAATAATATTTTATTAGTCATAACCGAGCATTTGGGTTTTAAAATGCATATAATATGACAATATATTGAAAAATATAAGTAATAATTAAATTACAATAATTTAAGTTATATCCATTAATGCCACTGTAATATAGTTTAACTATGTAATAAAAGTAACACCTTCAAACAATGTGTAAATAAATATGTGTGTAACATAAAATTTGTGGATAGATTCTTTCGAAGCAGTCACAACCAGTTTGAAAATATATCACAAATTGTACTGACTATGCGTAATACCGTTAAGTAAATAAAATTTTGTGACACTTTTCAACTATTTACGACTGCTGTTCGATCAATTATAAACAATTATTTTAGATGAAGACAAATTTTGCTCAAGAAACATTTCCATTTTCAGTCAGTCTGTATAATCAAAAATATGTTAATTGGAATAAAGCGAATATTACACATTATGACAATAAAACAAAACTTCACTATAACAAGTATTTAAAACGTTCACCTACAGCCTCATTGCACATATTTAATCTTCTATATTTACTGACGTTTGATGAAATTTATTTTATATGGCTTCAAAGATCAAATTCAGTGGTATTTAGATCTTGTGAATGAGCTGGCCAAGCTACGGATCCACCATTATCTAATCAATGAACAGCATAAATAACTTCGGTTTAGATAAATTCGGACATCTGATGGAAAATAAGAGGATTTACGATCGTTTTGAAACCACATTCTGTTTAGTTCTTGCCTGTATAAGTAATGAATGGATTGGAATGGAATTGAAATTTAGTATAAGAATTTATATTTTTTAGCTTACGCGATAACAGTTCAATAATTAATTATCGATAATTCCAGTCCAAATGTTAATGGAAAATTAAATAATGAGAGTTTGCTTCAGCCCAAGCTTGTAAGTTGTAAACATTTATAATCCCCTTACACGTAAAAAAATGTCTTATTAAACCTTAAATTGTAAGAGTGTTGTAGTAAATGTTATAGTGTAAAAAAGTGAAATAAACATAACTGCTACTCACTGAATATGGCAAAATATTTGCTACTTTTTTTCTGGTGCTTAAACAAAGCCAATTTTTGAATATATTTAATAAATTTTTTTTTTCAATTTGTACAGTATGGGAATATCTCGTACATCCAAGACGCGATGTACATTTGACATCGTACAATGTGTTTAATTTTTTTTTTAATTTTGTATTTTATTTCTTCGTTGATGAAATTTTGCCTCGCCTTTTCATACACCAATATCGTGTCAGTTAAGAAACAGAGAGACATCTATGATGTCGGTCAGATAGTAGCATTTGGATCATATGAGAAGTTTCACATACCTCTCACCACTACTCAATTTACCTTAGTCAGTATATGACTAGCAGGTTGGTCACTATCGTTTGTCTATTCCATAACCTATGGCATACTGAGGAGAACTAATAACTTCGAAACCGGTCTATGTCTGGTTAGGAATTGACAAATGATATTGGCTACCGATCTATCATGATTTGAAGGTATAATGCAATGCAGGTCGGGGTATATGCCCGCTGAGTAGTTGTTTCGTTCAAATCATATTTAATAACAGTAGTTTAGTCCACCTATGCTAGAGCTCGTCGCTCTCGGTACTTGCTTCGCAAGTCGCTATCCGCCACAGAGACATCTATGTCTAGTTGTTTCGTTCAAATCATATTTAATATCAGTTAAGTAACTCCTGAAGTGACTTATCTGTTTCTGCATTTCAATTTAAAAGACTCAAATAATCATTTAAAAAGCAACCTTTAATCTAATGCCCTTTCAAGTTTTATTTCAATATTTCCTATTTCATAGCATAGTGTAACAATAACCCTTGATATTTATAACTGATTAGTGTTAGAGCATACATAAGCCAACCAGAAAAAATGTTGAGGAATGAAAAAACTCATTATGTTTAATAGAAGACTTTTTTTGTCATACCAATATTCTGGTAAATAAAATTATTATTATCACTATAATTTAATTAACAAGTGAAAAGTACGATCAAATTTGTAACGTGGTTAATTTTTCCAAAATTTTTTTTAAATTTTAAAATACATTCTTCTTTTTCTGTTCTCTACATGCTGTAAAATAGTTGCTCAACGACCTATTTTAATTTTACAGAATAAGTCCGCTGAACTCGAGCATAATTGATGAAAAATACTTAATTCCGTAAATAAACTTTTTTACACTTACCACCTAACCTATCAACGAATCGTCATATAAATAAGAAAAAGATGAAGATAGCCTTGTGTCGGAACCATCTTTGGGATACAACGTTTTGTATTGTTTAATTTATATCCTAGTTAAATGTGTTCAGTGATTTGTCGTGCTGTGTTCCTTCTATCTTGATTGTAAAATGCGGGCCGTATAAATGAAAGAAATTATATGAAGATGGAAGCTATCTCTGGTATCATCGGTGAAACATCTTGGGAATTCTATTATGGGGGTATAATGTGGGAGTTTTTTTTGTAAATGAGGATAAATAGCGTCCCGGAACAGAATTATATAATAACGTAATTCACGCTTGGTATTTTTTTCTTTTCATAATTGTTAATTGTTATAAACATTTCCCATTATTTCCCATTATATTCTTTATCGACTACTTCTGAAGAAAACTTAGAATTCAAATTTTATTCGTATCTGCTTTAATGAGACAAAAATGCAAAAATCACTGTAAAAACCGTGAAACCTTTGGTTATATCTGAAAACAAATTTGCAGGCGTCTTGTACTTAAAGGTGGTATCCGTTACCTACCTTAATAAAACAATATATTTTTTAGTTTACTGATAATAATAAATAAAGTAGCTTCCAAACATATCAATATTAATTGTGTTGTTTTGTTTAAAAATAAACACATATTTGAGGTTATTTATTTTATACTACGAATTTTGAAACATCCTTTCAAAGGCGGGGAAGTAGATAGGACATATAAATATTAAATATATTGACCTAAATTCAATAAACAAGTCTTTGCTCTACGTGCGTGATTATTATCATTTCTGCTAATAGTGGAGAATTTAATTTCTATCCTTTATCCTGTGGGCACTTTTACACTTAAGCTTTTTTACGTCAAATCGGTACCGATGTGGGGTTGTCCATCGCCACAAAATATAAAGTGAAAGATAAACAATTTTTGCTTCTATAAATATGTCATACTTTACATTTGTAGTAAAAAGAGTGCAGGTAAATGAAACTTTTTCGCACAGATTTATGAAACAATAATCTGATTATGTACATGTTAGAAATGTATTAATAATGTTAATAAGAAAAAGTAAAACTATTAATATTTCATCTATATGTCATATGAGTAATATTGGATGCATTAGGGTGAGGCCAGACGCGTTTTTATAGACACCAGGTGGGCGAGCATTTCTTCATTAGTCGGATTCGCAAGGAGCTGTGCCTCTCCCGTGCCGACGAATTCAGTTTGACAATTTGTTTAGTTATGGTATTATACTTATAGGGAGCGAGTGTAAAGACGGTTTTTATTTATGATATAGACGAGATTCTCTGGTTAATGTTTTTTTTACAATATAGACGATATTATCTGTTTAGTGTAGACTACAAAATAGAGAGAAAGTTAGTGTTTTCGGAATCAGTACGCGAGTGGATTGGGATTACCCTTAGTTAGCTTTTGATGGCGTGGAACTGGTATGTAAATTGTCTGACATTAAACTGTTTGATAAACAGAAAACCAGTGTGACACGACATGTGGCTACGAAAAAAACACCAAATATTAAGTAGCGGAAACCAACAAAGACAATTCATTGTGGACTTGGTGAGGTGTAACATTCCCTGGAAGCGATTAGACAATCTGGTATATTTAGGGAATTTATAAAAAAAATGTAAGGGGACAATATGCGGGAACGCAACTGTCTAGTTTCACTACATTCAGAAAAGACTATTTGCCCCAAAGAGCTGACTGTATTATTGGCAATGTTCGCTACGAACTCGAGGGCAAATATAGTTGGCTTAGTGTGAATGTGACAACTAACGCAACGGAATCGAAAATTGCCAACGTATTGTTGAGACCTTGGACGAACTGTATGTCACAAGAAACTATTTACTAGCGTCAAAAGTATTGAAACAGATAAAAGCAGCCAGTGTATCCACTTTCGTGTATGACAGTCTAAAACTATTGTGGGGGATGGCTGTAAACAAAATAAGAACAGATTTTTATTATTACGGATGCCAAAGCGTATATAACACTGACTCCTCCAATCTTCTTCAATGGCATTTACAAGGTAAGGATATTTAACAAAGTTATTAGTTATTATTATTACTAATAAACTGAACTATTAAAGAAAATAAAATATTCTTTAGAGATTAAGTGTAGTAGCAGAATAACTAAATCGGATTACACTAAACCGTTATTTACTGTTTTTTATAATTATTGTAGCAACTTTTTAAATATCTGTTATGATTATAGTTTTCATGTTTCACTTTTCAAATTCTCAATATCGGCTTAATTTGTTCAAACAAATATACGACGCTTTGTCGGATATCCAGTCCAGTTCTTTTACATCTATAATGCAGGAAAAATAGGTTTTGACCTTGAAAAAATCAACACAGGCAAGGAATTTGGCAGAAATGTGCATTTTTCTTCTTATTGCATGTATTAGAAGTCCCTTAAAGCTGAGCTACGGCTGCCACTTGAAAAATGGCGACTCAATTTTAGTTCTGCTAATAATTCCTTAACTTAAATTTTATGAGAATTTTTCTATTTGATTTATCATGAATTCCTTAACTGTTGCAGGAAGAAAAAGTTTCAGATAAAAAACTTGGATCATAATGAGAAAATTATATTACCATTATTTTTGTAAACCTAACAGTTTGTGACTATATAGTATCCCCCTAGATTTTCGTTGGGCATAAATATGATCCTTGCTTTTTGCACTATACAGTCCGGAACTGCGACAAACAGTTGCATTATTTAATCAGGATATGCCATTGCAGCTGCAGGCGAGAAATTTTTATTCACCTTGTATGAGGCATCAAGGTTCCAAACCCTCGACGAATATATTCGTGCTACCAACAAATAATAATTACATTCTAAATTTCACTTGGTGGTTTTACCTCCAACAAGTATAACAGTTACCAACCACTCATATCGCACATATGTACATCAAAGTTCAACAGTGGATCGGTAACAATTTAGAACCAATCATCTGGGGTTGGCAGGTAGGTCATGGGACTTTGAAACTAGTTTCTATAAATTTGGATGCAGCCCCTAGCAATTAATTTATTCTCATATCCTGGGTTTGCAAATTCGAGCGTACAAAACATTTTGAGTGCTCAAGAGCAGGGTTAAAGTGTTTCACCATATTGCCAGAGATTTTCTTGCAGCAATTAAGAAGATATGCCAAATAAGGAGGAGATGTAGACAATAATATCATAACGATCAGCAACGATTAATCTTATTTTCATTGTATTTGTTATGTTTTATGTTTATAGTATATACCTAAGAAAGTTGTCGACATAGTGAGTGATAAGTGTATCCCTCTGGTTGTCAGTGCTACTACCAGTCAGACATCAGTGATGTCTTAGAGACTGATAGCGACCTGCAAAGCTGGTACCAAGAGCTTCGACCTCTAACCCGGGTGGGCTAAACTATATACTGAATAAGATTTGCAGGAAACAACTACTCAGCAGGTCGCTATCAGTCATTAGGACATCAGTGATGTCTGACTGGTAGTAGCACTGACAACCAGAGGGATACACTTATCACTCACTATGTCTGTTTTGCTTAGCTGCTTTAGGCTAGCCTGGTTTGCTATTATTATTTGTCTTTTCTATTACTTATGGCATACTGACGAGAACATAAAAAGTTCGAAACCGGTCTATGTCTAGTGAGGAATTGACAAATGATCTTAGCTACCAAACGAGATTTGTAGGTTTAATTCAATGCAGGTCGGGGCTTCTTTCCACTGAGTAGTTGTTTCCTGCAAATTTTATTCAGTAAGAAAGTTGTGTTTATGCTTTATTTAAAACATGTTCAAAACACCATGTTTCTATCTTCCTCCTTAGCCGAATACTACTTAATTATCACTAAGTTTGAATGAAGACATAATATTTAACAACGTGTTTTGGAACTTTTGAAAAATCCATAACATTCTAGAGCTCTTAACTTAAATGATAACAAAATAAACAATTTCTATTACCATCTTTTCTGTAAACTTAAGAGTTTTTTTTTCTGTCTACAACGACTAAGGAATTATAAGCAAAATTCCAAAAATGAGCTGTCATTTTTCTATGTGGTGACCGCAGTATAGATTCGATTCTAGGGGACTTTTAGTGTATTTAGTAAAAAGACAAATTCAACATCTCTACCAAATTCATTGCTTGTACTAATTTTTTCAAGGTTCCTATAATTATTTGCTTCACTATTAGTCTAAGTATAATGAGTATTGTGACAGACTTTTTGATTTAATAAAATTAATGCAGGAAATCAGAGAAAACTTGACAACAGTTATAAAACAAACATTTTCTGCATCTCTTAAATGAAGCTTAATAAAACCAAATTATTCTACTCAAAGAAAATGAAGTTTAGGTATCAGAATTCAGAGATTGTAAGACGAAATTTATAAATTCAAGTAGCTAAGTTTGGGTATAGTTTAAAAAGATTGACGGTTTTACTCTAGTAACCTTATATCGAACCCATAAAGAAAGGTAATCTATATTATAATAAAATAAAAACATGCATATACTTTTTTTCACTGTTCTAAAATTACTGATTCCTCACACCATATTAACATAACAATATAATTAGGACCAAAATTGAAAAGCGACAAAAAAGTTGCCGTTAATGATGACCATGCTTGAGGAATATAACAACAATATTACGTTCCCCGTTCAATTATTTTCTTTGGATCCATTTCAAAACACCGCGCCGGCTCGGCGAAATTATACCCCTGACAGTGCCGCTCTATGCTTGAGGCCTGATTCAAGTAAAAAATATCACGTAAACTTGGATTGGTCTTCAAGACGTTATGTTGAAACTACATCGTTATACTAGTGGAAACGCCTGTTGTTTAATTTTCTTTATAAACATCTCGGTAGACATTTCAATAACAATATATATTTATGCAACAAAGATATGCATTATTGATCAATTCGTTTCGGAGCACTATACGTTTGAGGATTTATGTTACACCTTGGTTTAAAAGGCAGTAATTTTGTAAGTATCTAGGAAAATCTTTTATACAGAGTATATGTATATTTTCTCCGTTGATAACAGATTATCGAAAAAACTTCGGGCAGGTCGATTTTTAATTAGTTTTAAGAAATCATTAAAACAAAGAAAAACTATTCAGAACTATTTCTCTTCTATTATTTTTTAACGAATGAATATCATTTGCCTCTTTTGTGTAAACAAAAAATGATTCTGTATTTAGTTAAACCAACTTCAATATTTAAGAACTTTTCTGTCACGGTTTACGGAGAAAGTGCCAACAGAAATCGAAAGATTTGAGTTTTGATAACGGCAGGTTATGGGAACACAACTCGGATGCAACATGCGATGTATTTAATAATAAATACTGCCAACACCAACACCAACTTATTCGGTCTATTGTTAGTAAAATTTAAAAAAAAAGTCAGTGAAATGAGGATTTAGAGGCTCGTTCCTCAACAGGAAAAGGTTTATTTAAGGATTTATCGAAAAATGTTAAAAACTAAAGTTACATGGAATTTATATCTCAATGTGGTCCACAGGGTGGGGTATTGAACCCCTTGTTGTTTACTACATTCATAAATAATATCGTACTTAAGGCATCTAGTATTAAAACGTACAATGGCCTTGTATGCTCTTTTTGTGAAAATCGATAAAAACTATTAATAATCAGAATGTTGAAAAAAAACAATAAATCAGAATGAATTGAAAACTTGGTACACGTATGTCAATATGGAATTTGAAGAATAATTACAAGTTTGCTCTCTACTGGACAAAAAAAAGTTGGAGATTGTTCACTTTGAAACTGATCAGTAGAGATTGTACGTTTTGAAATTAATGTCAACAAGAAAAAAATATCTGATGTGGCCAGCACATAACGTTCTTATACCAGTATACATCATCCCGATCTAAAAAAATCATTCTATTTAATTCTTCATCTACCTCAATTAAATTTAATAAGGTATCTTGAAATGTTTCATTAAAATTTTTAAGTAAATAATTATCAGCGTCAAAAAAAAAAATTTTAAAATTTTTTTTTTTTTTTGGGTGGTCCCCGTGGGGGGGGGGGGGGGGGGGGGTGGGGGTTTTTTTTTTTTTCTTTTTTTTTTGGGCCCTCCCCGGGGGAAAAAAAAAGGGGGGGAAATTAGAAGGGGGGAAAGGACAAATGGTTATGGGCACAAGGAAAAAGGCGGGCAGTTAAAACTCTGCGGGTCGGGGCTTTTGTCCGCTGGGTAGTTGTTTTTTGCAAATCTTATTCGGTACCACAATCACCAAATTTAATGTGTCACCTAAAGTGTTGTTGAAAATCTTAACTGCCAAATTTGGGAAGTCTCCCATTAGTATTTTTTGACTTATCACGGATACACACACACAGCGCACGCGCGCGCGCACGTACGCACGCACCGAGAGACATTATTCGGAAAATAGTCAGAATGGATTCAGGAGGGTTCAAAACATATATATCAATAAAAATCTCGAGGTTAAAAAAAATCACGATTACTACACCTCCTTATATTAGGTATAAGAAAGTAAAAAACAGAATAACAGACAGACCTGTAAGTAAACATTTGATAATTTATTTCAACTTATAATAAAATCTTTATGATTACACCCTAACACTAGGTGAAAGTATTCATATAGATCTTCTTCTCTATTTTCTGCATCTTGTTTTTCTCCTCCAACCAAAACGAATTTGTAAAATTGCAGTTCTTCATCGTTTCTCCACTCATCACCGTAATGAGCTCTGAGCAAGGCAGTAATAATATTATTTTTTTCTTTTAATTATATTCCGTTTTGCGATAATGTTAGGTACAATATCGTGTATTTTTTTTACCCTTTTTGCAGCTTGATTTGTCAGCCCCTAAATCACTCTTATACGTAACTTCACCACGCATCTCTATTCGTTGTCCAGACTTTTTGATGATTATTTTTTTGCACCGTGCGAAAGGGAAATGCCAACCACTAGTCGGCTTAACGGCTTTTGCTACAGCTTGCTTCCAGTCAAATATCTAACCTTCTTCTCCCAACTTTAAAACTGTAGCATATTTTGAAAAAATGCTAAGGTATTCATCAGGTTTCTTTATTATCTCCAACTTTCTAATTTCTTTCTCCATGTTTCCAAATACACGATCTGGAGGAATAAATAAGTGTCTCCGAACAGGGAAAATAATTTCTCTTCGGACAACGCTAGAGGCGTTTCGGTTTTTGTGTTTTAACAGCCAATTACAACACATACCCACTAAGGTTGTTTCTTATATTGGCCTCCACAGCCATCATACATTAATCTTATTACCTGTGTGTTTGAGAAGTCCGTTGTTTCAAGAATGTGGTGAATAAAAGATTAAATTCATTTGACCCCTTGTCATATTCGTTTTCTGTTCAACAAATCTTTTCACTGTTATAAGATCAATTTTTAATGCAAATATACTTGCACCACTGTAAAGTTGTACAAATGAATTTTATGAGAGTAATATGCCTCCTGGTCAGGTAGTTTGGGTAAAAGTTTTTTTTTTCACAACCGAATGAAATGGTAACCATCCCGTCGAATTTTTCACTCAAAATATGCCTTCGCTCGTAATTTGTGCAGTCGCTTCTCTGTAATCAAATTATTTCTAGTTTTCATATTTGATCAGAATTTAATGTTTTCAAAGAGTTGCAAACAAGTCCTATCTTACAGTAGCATTAAAAAATTATCTAATTTTAATCGTTCAAAAATAGTCAAACATTGTTCAAATTTATTAAATTCTAGATACAAATTCAAAAAAAATAAAATCATTCAACTGTTTTCCAATATATTCAAGCTATCACGTTTTAATGACTTCATTGATAAGTCAGGCAACAAACCTCTTTATTTAGAAATGTAGAATAAATCGACAGTCTCTATTTGAACTAAACTGCATATAATATTCCATTTTGCTTTGGTCATACTTAAATATACCTATTCAATAGATACAAATAAAAAACTTTTTTTTAAATGTATATGTAATTGAACACATTTTAAAATTAAATTTTAATATCAAGAAAAATCTAAATTGAAAAATACGTTGATACCATTTTGAAAAAATGGTGAGTACTGCCATTACTATAAACGCATTCAAACTTTGTAAAGATTTCGAAATTGTTAATTTTAATGGAAGAAAATGTACCAATATCAGAAAAAACGAAATAAAAGTAATAATCTACTGGATAACCATGCATTGTCATTTTAAAATAAAGCTGGAACTATTATAATAATTATATAAAAACTTTTTGGATATTATGTATTTTGTATTTTAATAAATTTTTCTGAGAATGGAGAAGATCTTCTCCGAAACGTAAAATAATATTTTTTTTTCTCTAATAACCTATAACAACCATAAAATTCAAGAAAACAGAAGAGTAATCTTCAACCTATATTCAATTTCATGGTTAAGAAACATATACATAATTATTATTTTTAATTAGGGATATGCAAATATGTAGAATACATACTAAATAAATATTGCCTATTTAAAAAAATACGTTTTGCTTTATTAACTTGATTAGTCATGTATTAAAGTCTGTACATATATTTTTTTATTTGTAAGAAACAAATAACAAGCATGATAATTACCTTTCACCAGAAGGCACATAACGAACCACTACTTGTTTCCAACTTCCACAAAGTATCATATTACGCAGAATTTATGGATTGCTGATGATAAGAATTTTCTTAATTACATTGTTTTGATCGTAAAACGTTCAAAGATATACTTTTAGACCATTTAAGAGTAGTGTTTAGTCTACTCTTTATTTAAATATAATTTTTATATTGTTGTTCAAATTTTTATAGACAACTTAATCAATACATAAATCTTAAGATTGTATATAATCATTCATTATCGTTTATTAACATACGATTAAATATGAACAAATAAAGTTTAAAGTACCTTGCACATTTAAATCTAAGTACATCCCTTAGTACAACCAAATGATAATATTGGAATCTGGTTTTTAGAAGCTTATTTTTTTAAATAAAAGTTGTCAAATAATTCCAGCGTTGACAGATGGACCCACCCTATCTCAACACATTGTTTTTAATTCTACATTATCAGCTAAATATTTGGTGGTACTAGTAAAGAGTAGGAAATAATTGCAGGCGAATCCATTCTTCTTAAACCAGAACACGTCATATAAAGTTGCAAGAATCTATAGTGACGAAGTAAAGGTGAAGATGAAGGTAAAGGTGAAAGAAATGGTGCTCACAGAAAAATGGCCCACAAGTTATGTTAAAAATTTCTATTACTTTCAATTCTTTGGGTATTAATCCATTATCCTATTAATTATTTCACTGCTTCGCATGAATAAGGGGATATGCCTCATTTGTTTAGTATTGGAAGTATTCACGTACAGTAGCCATTAAAAGAAAGTAAAAATAAAAAATTTCCAAAGCAATTTTCTTACTAGTTTTAATAATAGAATCAGATTGTGTACCGAAATGTCAACTTTTCAAACCTAACATATAATTTTACATTTAATATTATTTTCAAGTTAATATTTTTCTGGATGTGTGGCATTATTTAGATGGACAAGAACCTCTGATTAATCCTTTTTATTTCAGAGGTTTATTTAGCAAATTTTTCAAATAATGTCCCAAAATAAATCCTGTTTTACCTGGACGTTTTTATTTGATAATAATATAAGCTCCCTAATTTATTCAGTGTGCAAAGATCAAATTGTCAGTTAAACATATACTTTGTTTTAAAGTCTGAAGATCTCTTTGTTCGTATGTTTTTGTAATGGTAACTATTATTGTCGAATATTAATTTCCGTATTAAAGATTATAGTAATTTAACTGAAATTATGCATTTATAATATGAAGGACTAAAAGACAGTAATAATTTCCTATATAATTTCTACAAGGGTTTTGAAAAAATTGGCTTAAAAAAATTTAACGAAATATTATATACCAGTTGTACCACCTAAATTTCAAGGTTTATATCTCGATTGTTATAAATACTTTTAGATTTCTAAGCATACGTCTAACTGTCTGTTGAATGTTTTGTTCCTAAGCAATTTAAAGTTGCCATGCTGGGCCACTTATCTATTTTTTCCAATTTCAAATGTGTAGTATGCTCCTTAAATCCAGTTTGGAATTATTGCCTCATTTG
This sequence comes from Rhamnusium bicolor, assembly GCA_029963845.1. Lineage (NCBI taxonomy): Eukaryota > Metazoa > Arthropoda > Insecta > Coleoptera > Cerambycidae > Rhamnusium > Rhamnusium bicolor. Next base: position 264,519 of record JANEYF010000287.1, on the reverse strand, counting down.
TCCAACATATTTTTGATCACAGTCGTCGAGTGCAATGTTCAATATTTTGGTGTAGATTATGGATGTACGTTACAGGGAACCTCTGATGAGGAGGGGGCATTTGACTAAATAACATCAATTTAAATAAATACATATTATTACATATTTACTTATGAAACAATCATATTTTGTTCAATATTTACTGAAGTGCTTACAATAACATTGTAAAAAAAATAAAATAAAATGTTTAAATTTTTACTAGATACCTGTAATAATATTGTTTCAAAAAACATGTTAGTGTTGTTTTAGAATTTGTAAGTCTTAAGAATGTTTACATTGTGTTAACTAATTTAAACCGAAAAAAAACAAATGCTCCTCGACAATTTCTTACAATTTTTGGGCAATAAATAAAGTCAAAACGTAATAATTAGAGCCGGTATCTCAGATAACATTTCCAGAGAGGGATTCTGAATTAACAAGATACTTGTGATGCGATATACAGTGATTTTTCCATGTCATCGTCATTACTAGTAAACTCTTTTATTATCAGTTGTAAATCATAAAACACGTAGTTCTCTAATGCTTTTGTAAAATTACTGTTAAAAACATCGGCCACTAACTAGTATTGCTACACAAGCTCAAACACCGTTAAATACATTTTTTTTATAAACTATAGTGAAAATCCATACAAACGTTTATTGAGAAGTTGAAAGATAATTAGTCATATTATGTAGTACTACTGTTCACCTACGATTTCCTCCGCGTGGAATTCGGGACAATATATTAAAAGTTTGGCATGTTGTATTGAAGGTACAAAAAATTTAATATTTCAACCCCTATTGTGGATAGGTACGAGATATTTAGATTCGATCTCGTCCTCTATCTCCCATAGATATAACATTTTATCATTTTGACACGATTTTGGTATAGCATTTATGATTTAACAATCTTCTTATTTCGCTCACTTTTTCCGCTGCCTTATGCCAAGTGGATATTTCATTGGGCCTAAGAGATATGAGGAATCCATGAAAACACATTTTATCACTGGCGGTTCTTCTATAGGGTCATTTGGTCAATGACCTCCCACATACAAATAAAAAAATAGAGCTATTCATTTTCTTAAGTTTAAAAATATATAATATATATATATATATATATATATATATATATATATATATATATATATATATTTAATATTCTTAAAAAATATATTAAAGTTTCTAGTTCACAATACTATTCAAATATCTAGATCGCAGGATTTCGTATCCCCTCCGAGCACCGAGGATCTACATTCATATTCATTACATTATTCATTTTATTCATTACATTATTCATTTATAGAATTTAAAAATCTTGGGTCAATCCACAACTTGTCCTCAAAGCTAGCTACGGACCGAATTTACAACGAATTAAAGTGAAATAGACTTATGCGCGAATCGTCAGAAAGCAAAAGAGACAGAAAACACTGGTGGGGACAATGTCCCTGACACATTTTACGAAAACGGTAACGCACGAAGTTCAGTAGAGCAGTGAGCAATCAGTCTTCATGCTGACTAGGTACGCGTTGTTTTTAATGCTTATTTGTGAACATTTTATTAGTAAATCTCTACTTGTCGTGAAATTAAGTAAAACAGTGTTTTTGGTGTTTACCATTAAATATGAGTGTTGTACAAAAATATATTTTATTCATTGTTACGCTCATCAACCAAATTTAATATTACAAAAAGCATCAAGTCAGGATAAAAAGCATACAATTTTTTTGCTAATTTCATAGCTTCTCTTCATTCTTTGGAAAATCACCAAAAAGAACAGTCGTGTTAGATAATGTTGTTAAAGTGAGATTACCTAAAGCGGCTCTAATACGATGGAATTTTAATACAAAGTGCATAGAGACTGTTTATACCTATCGTACAGAATTATTAGATTGCTTAGAAAAAATCATTGATAATGAATCAGAAAACAACACTCTAAACCAAGCTATTGGTTTAATAAACTACTTACAAAATGAACATTTTCTTTACTGGTTAATTTTTTTTTATTTAGTTATGCCTCATTGTAATATATTGTTCAATCAATTACAAAAATTTAATATCGATGTCATAACAGTAAATAAGTGTATTGGCGTTTTTAATAGTAAAATTGAAGACATCAGAAATAAAATTCTGAATAACTATTTAGAGGGGACATCCATGCAGTCTGCCCAGAGATGTAAAACGGAAGAATCAAAATGGAGAATTTCATTAGAAGTTTGTGATATAATTACATCTGAGATCAAAAACAGGTTTGGCTTCAGTAATCATTTAGCAGTGTCTCAAGTTATTTCACGCAGATCGATTTAAAGATTATAAAAAAGCTTTCCTCAAGATATGTTTAAATTAGTTAAAACGGAGTATCCAGTCATAAATCATTTGAAACTTAAAACTGAATTAGGAGTATTATATAGCCGAGAAGATTTTTCCAATAGTGAAGGTGCAGTTGCTTTGTTAAGCTTTTTTATTAACAATAATTTGTGCAATACTTTTCCTGAAAGTGTCAAACTGTTAAAAATCTTGTGTACTCTCCCTATGACTACCGTCGAAAGTGAACGTTGTTTTTCCACCTTAAAAAGAATAAAGACATTTTAAAGAAATACCATGGGTCATGAAAGGTTATCTTCTTTAGCTATACTTACCATAGAAAGAGCAATAATAAAGAAGATAAAAGACTAATGAAAAAGTAATTGACCACTTTGCATCTCATAAAGACCGGAGGATCGACTTGGAATTTAAATTACTTTAAAAAGGTAGGTAATACAGTAAACTTTTCTAATTGACCTCCCTATCTCTTGACCTCACGAACCGCCACTGCATTTTACCCCTTTTAACCCCCTTAGGGGTCGTAGCAATATCGACAGCGATATACCACTACGTGTAACCTCCAGTTGAATCAGTAATAAACCACAAAAAAGAGAGAACAATTATATATTTATAATTTAATATTACCATTCCCATGCCGCTTCTGACTTTTAAGTCAATGTCATCCAAGATACGGGCTCTAGTAATAATAGGTAAATACGTAAGGCTTATTTACTTGCATAACATAAATGCATAACTTTCAAAAGAAATTTATCCACTTTAACGTAAAAATTACTGGGTTGTAATTTCGTATTTTTTGCGATATTTTTATACGCCGTCATATAAAAACAAATGAATATCCAGAAAATAGAACCAAAGTAATTTCATTCGTATTACTTTATGAGCTGATGATCAGGGTTTTTGCTAGGATAGAAACATTGAACTCCCAACTTCAAAAACGTCCCTTTCCTTAATAGGACTTACTGTTGTTAATAGTGTAGATATAGAGCGGCTGGTTCTTTCTCGCAAAAAACTACCCCGTCGTCTTGATAATTCATCATCAATTAACTATTATTTTGAAACTCCCAAAGAGACATATCGAGATGTTTTCTCGAAGTAGTTGATCAAACATTGAGTAGTCTTAATATATCAGTCTGATGCAATGGACCGTTTAAAAAATGGAGCGGTTTTTCACTGGATTAGATCAAAAGCTGTCACCAAATTTTATGGGTCCAATTTTGATGAAGAATGTCTGACACTACACCGTGATATGTTCCATTCCATTGCTAAGTAGGAAGGTTCTAAAATTGAACATTTCAATGGTGTATTAATTTTTTTGAAATCGCCAAAATAGTCATATGACCAGTGGAATGTTAAGTGAAGTCAAACAGTTCATAACTTATTTGGTGACAGCCCCTATGTCAACATACACAGCGGAGTGATCATTGTCCTACCTACGAAGGCAGGAGGCTTGAAACCTGTATACTTCAAACCATTGAGCAACAGAGATTGAATTATTTAGCATTGCTACATGTCCAACAAGAAGAAACATGCACTCTAAATGTTGATAATATGGCAAATGAATTTATTTCATCGCGTTGCTAAATAGACAACAATCTATACCTATGATAAGGCAATATTTAATTTTTTATATCATTCACTGTATCACATCTAGTCCACAGAGTAGTATTTTGTGTTTATTTTAGTTAAAGTAGAAAAAAAAGACGCAATGTATAAAATAGCAACAGCTAGAAACTCGCCACACCGAAGAAATGCACGAGCGGTACCAGTCTGGATGGGAGAGTTAAGGATGCCCCTCCAAAGGTCTAAGTAAACAGGAATTTTCTTTATTTAACTTTTAGGTACCTACATGGCTCAAGATTTAATTTTTTTTCCAATGTTACCTATATGCAAGTTTTATTAAATATTCATTTTAAAAAATTTAACATTTTGATTTTTCTAATGGTATCACTAATTAATGTTTAGCTCATGCATGCATTAAAAAGTTGGCGCCCATGCGTTGAACATGAATTTCTGTGCAAATATAAACCTTATTTTAATCCGCAATTAAGGGTTATTGTATTTTGAATAAACACTGTCAAATATTAGATTTCATAATCTACATGCAGCATTTATAGATATTTAGAGAATTTCTTTAAGAAATTATAGTTAAACAGAATTAAACAAATACGACTATATAAACATCGTGCATAATTTTTAAGTACTTATTAGCAATTCAAAAATTGGTGTAGAGAAAATAGACTGAAGGTGATCAAATTTTCCAAGTATATTTTAAACAAAAAATCCAGGATCCTCAAAAAGCGCCACGTTTTGAAACCTTTAGAGATACAATAGACAGACAACTTACTTGATGATAAATGTACCATTTACAATTAAAATTTTACATTCGTTTTTGTTATGTAACTAACATTTTTGAAACACTGTTAAAAGTTATTAATAAAAGAATTTTGGGTGAAATCTCGTAAATCTTTTAATTGAATTGAATTAATTTTCTACATTGTTTTAGGTAGTGTGATTTGTTGGGATCAGCGAAGCATATCGATCAGAAAAATTGACTTTCCTTTAGCTTGAAAACATTCAAGAAATGAGATTATTTCTAATGTTTGAAGTCCCTAACACAAAAAACTAAGTTTCGAACAGAATTTACAATTTCTGGATTCATTGAAAGTTTGGATCTCGTTGAAATATTTAGAAATATTCCTCTTTTCACTCATCACCTATTTTCTTGTGTCGAAGCGGAAACTATACAAAACAATGTGGCTATAAAGGGTATTGAAAGCTGAATTTTGAAATTGTTGAATCCTTCGAGCTATACCGGAAACTACTTGAGGAGTTCATCTGATATGTTGCTCACTGATGCAGCAGCAGACATTATCACTCTCAAAAAGGGATGGTGAATGAAAATCATCTAATGTTGCTGAGGAATATATTGAGAGCTCTGTAGAAAACAACCTTTATGTGGCTTACAAAATATTGGGTCAAAAAGAAGTGATTATTATAAATAGCTCTACTTTCTTGAAGAAATCTCCCGAAGTTTTATTCGCCATTTGTGAAGAATTTAATTACTGCTAATAATAAATATGAATCTTCATTACAATTGATTATTATAATTATTAAGAAAGTAAATTAAATTTATCGTTAGTTGAAATCATCATGTGAATAAATTTGTAATTTGTTATGAAAATGAAACTAACTTAGCGCCTCAATTTACAAAAATATTTATTAAATTCAGTTTTCCAACAAAACTTAAGAAGTGTATTTATTGTACATTTTTCGCAAAATAAATACGTACACAGTTAAACACAAATTCCAAAATTCCAAGACCGAGTATATATGCGCATTTATTACATTTTAGAGTAGAATTAAACGAAAACTAAATAATGTATAAATGCATGCCGGGTTTTTCAAAATAATGTCAGACTGTTTTTCTCTGACTCGATTTCAACTGGACAACTTGTTTCACCGGTTGTCTCTACCTTTTGGAGAACCAGCTTCTTATAAATTACTAACCCATTTTATAAAATGTCTTACTTGTCTCCATCATTACTTACTTAAAATAGAGGTACCAAAATAAAAGTACAGATAAGCATAGGTACTTATACTTCCAAATTTAACTACGCACAGCAACATAACATCAGATGGATATATATATATATATATATATATATATATATATATATATATATATATATATATATATATATATATATATATATATATATATATATATATATAGATTAAATATAATTTGAAGGAAACAACTACTCAGCGGGAAAATACCCCGACCTGCATTGAATTACACCTTCAAATCATGATAGATGGAAAGCCAATATCATTTGTCAATTCCTAACCAGACATAGATCGATTTCGAACTTATTTGTTCTCTTCAGTATGCCATAGGTTATGGAACAGACAAACGATAGTGGCCAACCTGCTAGTTATATACTAACTATGGTGAAGTGAATAGTGGTGAGAGGTATGAAACTTCTCATATGGTCTGAATGCTACTATACGACCGACATCCTCGATGTCTCTGTGGCGGATAGCGACTTGCATCACAGCAAGTACCGAGAGCGGCGACCCCTAGCCCAGGTGGACTAAACTAATGTGATTAAATATAATTTGAAGGAAACAACTACTCAGCGGGCAAATACCCCGACCTGCATTGAATTACACCTTCAAATCATGATAGATGGAAAGCCAATATCATTTGTCAATTCCTAACCAGACATAGATCGATTTCGAACTTATTTGTTCTCTTCAGTATGCCATGGGTTATGGAACAGACAAACGATAGTGGCCAACCTGCTAGTTATATACTAACTATGGTGAAGTGAATAGTGGTGAGAGGTATGAAACTTCTCATATGGTCTGAATATATATATATATATATATATATATATATATATATATATATATATATATATATATATATATATGTATGTATATACTAACTAAGCTATTTTCGCCATTGTGGTGTTTTCTTGTTTTAGTTTAGCTTTAAATGTATGCGATGTATGCGTATGCGAACATTCTGGGATCTTTTTATTTATTTATTATATACTACCCAAAAGATACAAATTCCATTTACTAGGTAGGAGTTACAAAATACGATTAACATAAAGAGAAATACCTAATTAACATGATACTAAAAGTTGCAAGAATAAAAAAAAATACAATTTCAATGATAAAACCATAATTACAAAACTTTAATTTCTTTATCGAAGCTACTGCAGTTAAAAATATCAATGAGGCTGCTAAAATTATTACAATTACTGCATATTCTGAATAGAGGCGAGTATTTCTGAAAATTTGTTCTAGGCATGGGCAGATAAGATATAAGGTTTTGTCTAGGTGTCGATCTGGGAATATGAAAACTAAGTATATGTAAAATTTCATTACAATCAGGTAAACCATGAATTAATTTATAAACGAATACAAGTTCAATTATATTTTTTGGGAGCTTCAAGAGAAGTTACTGAAAATTTGTTAAGAAGATTGTCATGTGGGTAAACTATAGCTGAATAAACTTTATCCTTTTTAAAACACAGATATTTAAAGAAACGCCTTTGAATTATCTCTATAGGTTAATAATATGTGTATTATAATATGAACACCAAATAACAGAAAACAGAAGCACATTCAAGTCCAGATCTGATGTAACATTCATAGAATAGTTTAATTGTGTCAGTATTATTAAAATCATGAAAACTGCTTAAAACCCAATCATTTGTAATATCATGTATGTGATTATTAAAACTAATCTTTGTGTCAAATATAACAAAAGGTCACGAATTGAATTATATCTAGGTAAAGTAGAGTTATCTAGGGAATAATTAAAAATAGTATTATTTTGTTTTATATAATTCGTCACACAACTACATTTGCTAACATTTTTTGCAGTAAGTTGTTAGCAACACATTATGTGTGTCTTACTAATTGCCGGTGCAGAATTAAGCTCTTATTTACGGTGTTAATCGTATAATTTTAGGTTATCTTGCGTATAGAAAGCAAAGAACTGCATCAGGAATATTAATCATTAATGAACAGGTTGAAAATGGTAGGCCTAATACAGAGCCTTGAAGCACTCCTAATATTTTTGTGAATTCAGCCGATTGATGACTATAGCATTCTACAACAGTGATCTATTTTTGAGATAGGTACTAAAAAATTGTTTCCAAAAAAAGAAATTTTCATTCGTGTTATGTTCCACATTATCGAAGGCTTTCGAAAAAGTCAGTCGGTGTAAATAACGTCGACATCTATATTGGCATCAAAAGCAGTAGTTATGTATTCAGTAAGACAAAACAAATTAGTTGTGTTAGATCTTTCACTTATAAAGCTATAATGAAATTCCATAACCTGATTTTTCGCATGATTAAAAATTGGTTCTTAAATAAAATTTCGAATACTTTACAAAGATTGTTGATAACTGTGATTTGTCTGTAGCTTTGTATCCTGTTTATCGCAGCTGTCACATTTTTATCAGAACTTGGTATAGGGTAAAAATTTCGAAAAAATAATGAGAAACCATTGCTGAAGTCAAATTATTTTTTTATTTTTTACAAACAGCCAGAACTTTTTGGATCGTTTTTAATATTACTTTGAATATTTTGACAATATAACTTATAATTATCGTGAATTTCAGATTTATATACCTTCTTAAAAATATAAATTTCTCCAGAGCAAGAGGATCACTGATCACTTTTGTGCCAATTATGACTGATAACGGAAATGACATCAACTTTTTTTTGTTTTAAATGGAACACCTAGACTATCTGATTTATTTCTATATACACTCTTTAAAATACCCCCCAAATAAAAATCCAGAGGGATCATACCGGGATATCGGATGGCCATTTAATAGCACATTCTTTATGCAATTCATTTTTTGTAGACATCTTTGACTCAAATATTCCTGCTCATAATGTGCACCATATCATGAGCAGGAATATTTGAATTAAAGATATCAACAAAGAATGAAAAGGATGAAGAGGGTGCTATTGAATGTCCATTCGATATGATCCCTCTGGATTTTTTATTTGTGGAGTCTTTTAAAGAGTATGATATAGGAAGCACCACCGTGCTCCATCTTATTGGAACCAGATGTAGTCATTGGGAACTCCGAATAAAAAAAATATGGTGTGTATGTAACATTAACTGTTTTAATTTACTAGGGTGAGGAAATAAGGCGGCAATGGCGGGTATAACTTCATTCTGACGCAGAAGTAAATATTGTTCTGCAGTTAAAGGTTCTTCAAAAAAAAATAAAATGGGACTAGTATAATTCCAATCCACACATTTATTTTCTGTGGACACTGGATATGGACTGCTCTTACACCATGAGGATTTTCATGTGTCAAATATGTATAGAAAAATTTTTTTTTTCAAATCGAAAAATGTGTATCTGAGCATTTGTAAATTTTACGAAAATTATTTTCTGACTTATAGTCAACATAAAGAGATGTTGACGTAATTTAAAAAAACACACAAAAGGTTATTCTATCAAATTATATGATAATAACTCTCTGATGTTACATGAAAATTATTATTTTCAAGTATCTAGGATTGAAAAAATTCGCACATATAATTATTACCTTTTTTGAGATTTTCTGCAATATGTATAATTGAAAGCGTAAATTTAAATACTTAAAAATGTGTGGTTCCAAATTCCTAAAAATGTTAAAAATTTCTTATACAGTAATAAGAAGAAATTAAATTACCGAATAATCGGGATGATTTAGTGGAATTATTAATATTTAAAGTCCCGATGGTGTACATCTGCCCTTTTCAATGTTTTCACATTATAGCTCACTGAAATGTACTTAAATTTCCGGTAGACTAAGTAAGAGAGATAAAACTTAATTATACCAAAATAAAATTACAGATGTATAACTATATAGTTGGAAAAATTTGAGACATCTAAATAGTTATTATTAAAGAAATATTGATGGCATTAACTACCAAAAGAGTGACTGTAAAAAAAGGCAGTAAAGTGTCTCATCAAATATACATCGAATGGTTTCAAAATAAGACGATAAAAACCATAAATAAAAAATGAAGTGGCCACACACAGAGAATATCTAAGATCATTATATCCATAGGTAGATTTATCACATATTTTGGAGGATACAAAGACATATATACATTATACACATAAATATTTTATGCCTTAAGCTAGTGACTAGTTAATAGGCAGATTAAATTGTTTATGAATACTAGTAATTCAATATCGACCTGTTATTACATTCCATGTTCAGTGAAGCAATAACGGCAAAAATGAACATTGTAATCGTACTTAAATTTTTTTTTTTTTGTAGAAACTCAAAAATCATTAGGATGTCATATTTCGGGTCATTTATTTTATTCGTCCATCTTATGTTTTTAAGTCGTTAATATATAATAAAGTTATTTTCAAAATGTGCTGCTGACTGCGATATATTCAATTATTACTTAATTATTTTCAAAGATAAAACAGATTTCATATCTCCACTGAATTTTAATTTATAATTTATTTTCATTGGTATAGAGTATGGTGGCCTTTTCTAATAAACTAGTTTCTTGAGTATTGTGGTATTGTCTCACGCGTATTTACTCCTGAAGGTGCCAATATTCTTAAAAGGGTCATTGTGGTGCACCTCATCTCTTAAAATTAATCACATCGTTCCTCGTGTTTTTTTCGTTTAAATCCAAATGCAACGAACAGCAAAAACGTTAAAACTTTGAACCATAGTAGAGATTCTGGGTAAGGGGTGTGGTGGTGTATCTGTACTGTCCAGAGTACTTAAAATTATACTTCGCGTTTGTTATGAGTTCCTGCCAAACCATCGGTAATTAATTACGCAAAAATTATATTTTTATGCATTTTTAAAATAACTTTGTTTATTGTTTATTTGTCGTATATTTTTATTGTATTATAAATACTAGAAAAGCACTGATAAATTAAAATGAAACTGTTTTTACTATTATACAAAAGTCACGATGTACGGTGATATTTTCGTGTAATGTGTCAAAGTAATTGTAGAGAATTAAATAGCCCTTCAAACATAATAAAATAAAATGCCAGAAACCTAACTTCAAAAAGTTATGGTTTAAAGTTTCAGAGAAAAATATTGTAATTAGCGTCTTCTATATTTTGCGACATGGGAAATACCACCATTGTAATTATCGACCTCAAAAGATAACATATCCTTATTCTACCAAATTTGAAGTCGATATATGGCATGGTTGTTGAAATAGAGAAAAATTAATAAAAACTGTTAATTTTAACACCCTATATCATGAAAACGGATAAAGGTAGACTCCTACTTTTTGGGTTAAATCGACTTGGTTTGACATCAAAAACCTACAGCTAAGTGGTGTTCCAATCTATTCGAAACACCCTGTATGTGAAAAACCTATTACCGTTTGTTTTGTAACTGTGAACATTTTGATGATTTTATTAATATTCTTTAAAAAACCAACTTAACTTTATTATAATTTGTTAAACATAAAATTTCATGATACAAAATTATGGTTTTACATAGCCGATTTTTTTTTTAATAAGTGTGTTTTATTTCTTACTATAGGCGACATATTTCTGATTCGTCTCAATATTTTTTTTTGTCTATATTAGTGACCTGAAGTATATCATACTTACATAAAAAATTCAGCCAAGCATTATATTTTAATATCAAACGGATTAGGGCAACATAATTCCCCAAAAAGAAATCGGCTGTCCGCGTCCTTACATCCAGACGACCCAGAATCAATACTGGGCCGGACCAAGTCGATAAGATATAATGTCAATATCTTTCGGAAAGCATATAAACCAAATGGAGGATTCAACAAAATGTCCGATTTAGGGGTTCTAGTGCTTACACAAGCACAAAGCTTATTTTTTGATTGGCCTTGAAAACGGAATCAGGCCGACGTTAAAAAATGTCTCTTAAGAGCGAAATTCCAATTGTAAACCTTCAATTAGGAACACTTTATCCTGCCTTGCCTACATTTTTTAAACAATTATTATTACACTTTTACTAATAACGTTATATCATTAAAATACACAATCATTTTCAGAAGTATAATCGAGCTTGTAACTAAATTACTCAACAGTAGATTCGATAAAAAGTGACTCAGTTGTTGATATTATTATGTATACAAATTATCCTCACAATCTACAAATATAAACGTTAACAAATTCTGTAATATAAACCTGTAAAATCGTATCTTCAACCCACGTCCTAGCGGCAGCCATTATAATGAATTATAATAATATGGTTATATGTATTTATAACATACAAAAAACTTAGTTTGTAATATTTATTGATTAAGGAAAGAGCATTAGATTACAGGAAGAACAAGTGTGAGAATGTGGGACGTTATAAATAAAAAAATATAATAATGAAAATTCTTTCTAGGCATTTGGTCACATTGTTTGTTTTGAAAGTTTTTATTGTCTTGTTGTAGAATATACACAATTTATCGTTTAATTATGACCAAATAGAATGCTCTGTCACCCAATCGGTGATAACATATACACTTTATGTACTACAGAGTTGTTGTGATTGTAGGTTTCCATAAAACCTTTTGTTTTGATGTTTTATGGGCAAGCCTGTACCAAGGCGGCAAAAAGCGGAGCTCACAGCAGACCATTGTGGTTATAATAGAGGCCGAAAACAACATAATTTACGACAGGGGATGCTACACGGCCGACCTACAAAAACTTAATAGCTTATTTATTCAAAACGTGAAAAATTCAAAATGGCCGACGAGAGACCAGGTAAAGCGCTACTAACCGGTCTCTATAAAATGCATAGCGTTAATAGCTGGCCGAGTATTGTGTTCAATAAATCTATTCAGCCATATCGTGTAAAGGACTCGTCTTTGGTTGCCGTTTTTAACTGGTTTATTTCCAACTCACTGACTTACATTTTCTATTGTAACACTTTCATTGAATGAGGAGGCAATGTGTTAATTAGCATGCCAGTTATTATTATATTTAATCTTTTCAGCGATCTTTATTCAGAAGCCGAGATGCAATCTTTTTTTACCTTGCCAAATTATACGGTGCAGTATCCTGCAAAATAATTATTATACGATGAGAGAAATGATTATCATAAAAATAAGACATTTTTTATTCGTAGAAACAAGTAGATATTCAGGAAGTTTCTAAAAGGTATGCTTCTGGAGATTACACCCAATTTATCTATCTATCTATCTATCTATATATATATATATATATATATATATATATATATATATATATATATATATATATATATATATATATATATATATATATATATATATATATATATATATATATATATATAACAGAGTGTCTCACCAGGAACTGCATCGATAGATATAGAAAAAAGTACGCACCAGAAAATTTAGGAAATTACTAATGGCACTGTGGTCAATTCAACTAAAATAATTACAAGCATCTGGCACTTCCAGTTATACCGAAAGTCGATACCAACTTGCTTATTTTAAATAGAACATCCTATATATTTTAGAGTTTTCGAAAAGAGCATAAAATTCTGACTCAGAAACATGGATACCGTATGCCTAAACCCAGCCGTTTCAGAGATATTTGACATTTTAAAAAAATTGTGGCAGGTGCAATGGTTTACAATAATCTTTATAACTTTCTTCGTGTAGAAGATACTCAATTGCTTTTTGGCACGCAGAAAGACCATAAGGTGATCTACAGTTTAAAGAAATTCAATAATGGTATACCAAGTGTTCCGTTTTTGACGTTACATTTTACAAAGTGCGAAAACTTGCTTAAGTCAAATGGAATACCCTGTATTTGTTTACATTCAGTTATGTATAATTAAATTCCTTTTTTTCTGATATCAGCATTGGAGGGGGGATTTAAGTTACAACCTTTTGAAATATTTGCGATTTTCTTAGAAATTCAAGAATTTTTAGTAAAAAATGAATGTTACCAAATTAGCCATGATTAGAAACAATCAGTAATGTCAGTCATTCTCTTATTACAAAAAATACCACCGCGTTTAAATTGCACCCACGAAGACTTTTTGAATTTGTTTATTATATAGGGAGAATGTGATAAAGTAGTATCAAGAACTTGTAGTACATTTGTTACTAGATATCCACAAAAACGGAAAATAACACTAAACACATGCCTATTAATTAGACTAATGACACTTTGCATATAATAAACTAAAATAGCTAAGATAAAATCAGCTACAAACAAGATTCCATTTTTATTCAATAATTGTTCAAAATTCTGCCCTCGAACCTCCATACATTTTTTGCACCTCCGGATTAGTTCTTCTAACTGAATTACTGGCTATCCATTGATCGTAAAAAAATTTCTTGTAAAAAATTATTTGTCAAATACGTGTTATGTGGGGGAGCAGCGTCGTGCTGATAAAAAATGTTTCTATGGTCGGTGAGAGGTAAATTTTCTAAATAGTTATTATTTAAATTTTATAAAATATTTAGATATCTTTCACCTAAAAAGAAAAACAGAAACAAAAAAATTAACCATACATAGTAGAATAAGAAACCTTTATAACTTACTGTTTAAATTTTCTTGATAAAATTCTAATGCCACCACTCTATCGTTTCTTATGGCACAGTAAACATTAAACTGCCAACTTTCTTGAAAATTTCACTCCCTGAACACATGAGGATTTGGGTCACTCCAATAATGTGAATTGTGTCGATTAAAAAGTCCATTTTTAGTAAATTAGCTTCATCTGACTCATTTTCTCAAACAGTCATAATATGTGTGTGAGTGGTAATGTTACTGATAGTAATAGGCAAGCACATTTTAACTTAGATTTTGTGGAAATGATGGTTGGGTGTAATATATCGTAGACAGAACTACATAATCCACTATTCAGACAATTTTTGCAAAAGTGTATTAGTGGATGGTATAGCAATGTTCAAGTGCCATTGGAAACTACACTAAGAAAAAAATATTTATCACAAAAATGTGAATGTGGAGAAATAGGAGATTTACAGCACATCATTTTAGATTGTAAATTACGAGAGGAATCCATTAATACCCTAATTAAAAAAATATCTGATGAAAATGTTGAAAAGCATTTTAACTTAAAATATTTGGTATCTTTAAGGAACGAAAATGTATATATACTATTATATAACTATATCGTCAAAGAGAAAATTAGAATATAAGATATTTGTTTCCTTTTTGTTATTTTTTGATAAATGTACCTATATTAGACTTAAAATAGATACATCTTTATAATTAGAATAAGTGAATCCTTTGTTTACTACGCCCATGTGAAACATTTCCTCTCCGAGGCTACGTCAGTTTGTCTTCACCATGATTAGCCCCTTGGCAACTCAGTGTCCTTGTACGTTCCTAAAAATTTTAAGAAAAAAAGAAAAAGAAAAGGAGGAGAAAAAAAAGGGAAATACCAATAAAAGAGGAAAAAATCTTTCATTAAAAAAAAAAAGGAAAGGGTATGGGTATTATGGTTAGAGTAAGGTAGGCAATTCTTGGTAAGGGTATAGGGAATGACCCTATAAGTAGATGAGGTTAGAGGTAATATTATACAGGACCTAACAAAATGGTTATATATTTCTAACTATACGTTCGTCCCACATGGCACTGAGCTAATGGTTTACATAACCAAGGCCAAAAAGGGTGGGTGGACAGTGGGTAACCGGTGCTTTTCGGGAACGCCACTGTGAACGCACCCTTCCCCCACGAAGAAGAAGAAGGAGAAAAATGTGACAGTATTAAACAAAAAATGTATATTAAACTGAATGACAAATACATCTGGATTAGCGTGGATGAAATCACCAGTGCTTGCGGCTGGAAGGTGACAAATGTTTTAGTGAGTGCATTGGACAAAAGTTGTTCAATGTGGGGACACCTGTTTCATCTAAAGTACTAGAAACTGAAAATTCTAATACTATAGCAGATGCAGTTTACTGAACTGCAGTGTACATTTTTCAATTATTGAGGAATATTGCTGAGGCAGTAAAACAAAATTCGAAGCTGTTTTGAAAAACAATCCCGGATTTCTTCCGACGTCTAACCAGTAAACACCAAAGTATCGGCCTTTACTGGACCTTTATATTATCAGCATTTCCAGTGTAAGGGTTCGGTAAAAGCCCAGTAAAAGTCCATACTTTGATGTTTATTGGGAAGTATACCTTGTAAATGACAAAGAATTAGACTTTTCTACACAAGATATAAATGTGGAGTCTGAAAACGTTCAGATATTTTAAATATGCGCCAATTATATCTGTCGACGTTGAACGGTCCTTCTCACAATACCCTCTAATATGCCTCTAAAAGCGCCAGAGATTAACTCTGGAACATTTACAACAAATATTAGTAATATACTTTTACACTTGTGATCTCTAGTCAAAAATAAATGTGTGTTAGTGTTATATTCATCAATACTTGCAGCCCCCTTCCTATTAACCTTGAATGTTACCAAGCTCGTCATATATCGCTGCCTCCCAATCTCTAGTTAATTTTCAACATTTTATGGTACTTTAGACACCTTTATGCATGCAATTTCCCGCGCCTGTCGCAATGCGACAAATTGTCGCCGCATTATTGAGCATGTTTTTATGCACGCGTTTTCTACCGCCTGCTTGTTCGAATCAGTGCGGCGTTTCTATTATTTTTAGTTTGAAAATGGATACGTGCATAAATATACCACAACAGAAATAGCCTTGCATAAAAGTTCGCACACTTTCAGACCATGTGTCACATGATTTGAAAATCAACGTGACAGAATTTAAAACGCCGCGACAATGACAACAGGCAATAAACGCATATAAGGAACCGTTTAATTCAATGCATCTTGAAACGCGACGATATATTGTCGCATTGGCGGAGGAAATCGTGTTAATAAAAAGTGCCTCATTATTAGATGCATGTAAAGACGGTTAAATGGGTGAATTCCAGAAGCGTGCCAAGTTACCGTGGCCAATTAATATAAGTACAACTAATGACAAGAACTTACCACTTATTTTTTATCCACCAACGGCTGTTTATGGTTCTTAGCATACACTTGCATCATTAATAGAGCTTCTATATTATCCTCTGAGAAATGTCTACTTTTTGCTTCAAACGTCGACGTATATTTTAAAATGAGCGCTCTGCATCCAAAGATGTAATACTCGGGTATGCACTTAGGCACTTAGGCACTCTTTACGATCACTTAGGTTTTTAATATCCGGATTATTACTTAACACGTCTTGAAATTTCTTGGCAATACGAACACCAGGATCATCTGTTAACGTCTCTAATGCCAAGTTTACTTTGTCCATTTGTTCCAAGGATAAGGATAAACTATGTAACTATAAAGTATGAATATTTTAATTTACTATTTTGTATGATGCACTCGCGATATGTCGCCTACCTTCGTGTGCACTGCACCCATTCCAATGGTGCAGGCAAACATAACAGTATCACAGTTCCGGTATACCTATTTTAAATTAGGAAATTCAGATACAAATTTATTTATACATGATGAGCAAAGTAAACGTGAACTTGCATAACCACGAGTTTTTGTGACATTACGTAAGTGAAGCTCCCGCTGTCGCTACATCTGCATTTCGCACATTCAACCGTCTTCAGATATACTTATGTATAACTTCTTTTATTTTTAATTTCCCGTTTTAGTGTCTGATGAGGAGAACCTAATTTCTAGAAACTGGTAAAGCGAAAGTAAAATTTATATGTAAAGGCTACATGCTTGGTTCAATTTATTTTTATATAAAGGTTTTTATGGCTAGTATTTCAGTAGATGAATATTCCTAACATCATTCAGTGTTCATTGATCAATTTTAGATGTACATATTTCATTTTTTTATACAAATATTGAAACCCCTATTTATACTGCATATAAGTTTATATATTTGAAAAAATTGTTTTCTGTTATCCAGCGCTATAACTGAACAAATCTCTAAGTTTAAAGTATCATTTGCACATCCAATTATAACTAACTGGTATACTTATAATTATATTCAGGTAGATGTTGATACGTTTACTTGACATAATTATGTTGTTCATCATCCATATAATCGAATCTACATGATTTCAAAACACCAAGCATCTGCTAAGTTTAATTATTTTAAGTGTATAACTAATTATAGCTGGATGTAAATGATGCGGACTACAAACACCTTCAGTGCGATTAGAGATAATTTTACGTATAATAAATTTAATCAAGTCTGTTTATATAGACACATTTCTTTTCTTTTATATAACAATTATATTTTCACAGCCTAGAGAAAAGTAGAAAAAATATAATAGTCGATTGATATAATTCGTTTAATTACTAGTCTAAATGGGACTCTTTTATGATGAGAAATATTTAGTATTTCTGCTGTAATATTAACAGCAAACAGAATTATTTGGACCACCTTGCTTCTGTAATATTATATCAACAATAATACCCTTGCACAATTTTGTACACCAACAAGACAAACCATAAACTTAGAAACTAGGGAGGTCTTCTTTATTCTATAAAAACTAATCCTCGGACAAACAGATATGATAGTTAAATCTCTTAATGTACTCCATGGCACATCTGATCTGCATGGTTATCCCATTTCCATTGTACCATATAACGATAACGATGTTATCTGTCATATATTGTCTACGCAGCAGTTGCTCTAAGAAGGGTAAGTCAGAAATATGTAAATATAATTTTTGTAAACGGTTAAAAAAATATTGTCGTCGTTTATACAGGGTGTCTCTGAGAGGTCTGTACAAAAAGCTACCCAATATTATCGAGACCAAAATGAACCGATTGAACCCAACTTACCACTGTCCAAGGGTGCTTCGTTAGTCGCTATCTAGGGTAAAATTTTTTATGAACAAAATTTGTTTGACAAAATATTGCTTTCATTTTAGCAATTGCGGTCAAATCTGAGATGATTATCATCTCTACTAGAAATACAAATTTTCTGAAATAATCTTTTTGGTCGTTAGTACTGCATACAGGTGGTCAAGAGTTCATTCAGTCAGAAAGAATTGAAATTTTCTCAATAATTTATCCAATACATTTAAAAATTTTTCAGCGCTTGTCATAAGTTCATCAAAAAAAATGACGTGCTATTGAAAAAAAACCCATTTTGTTTTCTCTCCATTAAATGCAGCTAGGAATCTTATAGCAAATGTTTACTATGACCACCGTTTACACAAGTATAAAGATTAATTCGGCATAAAAAGTTAAACTATACTGTTTGCAATATGTCAGCATAATTTTTTAAAGAGTTTGTAGTATTTTGGACTCGTTTCCACAACTCTTCGTCCTTATTTACCGGAGTGGAATAGGCCATGATTTTTAGAACGCCCATAAAAAATAATCAGATGGCGCTGTATCAGTAGAACTAGGTGGTTAGTTTACCGGAGTATCATATCCTCTACCGATTCACCTATTCGAGAACATTTGATTTAAATGTTGTCGGACACTTAAACCAAAATGTATAGGTGCCCCGTTATACATAAACATCTTGGTGAAGTAATTCTGGTAAATTTTTAATAAACGATGTAACCTATTTTGAATAATTTGTAAATAATTTTCGCCATGCGGTTTAATGATGGGGCCAATAATACAATTTTCAACGATTCCTTCCTCGGAATGCTCAATCCATTTTTGTCGGTTTACACACGTTCGCTGAGCAAATTTGTAATGACTCTCTTTGTAAAACATGTTGTATTAGTGAATTAAATCTTCCTATAGAAACTCTTAGTCTTGGATATACCGAGAAGAATCTAAACGCATATCTGGATCCAAAGGTAAAAGATCTTGCATAGCTTGATTAGTTGAATAGAGTAGTTCCTTTATAATTCCATGAACAATATCTTTAAAAACGTCTACTTTCAATCCTAATCACCCAATAAAGAACTGGGGCTTAGGTCCGGATGTCTAACAGGCCGAAATATGGGTGTGTTTCTTTCAATTCGTCGATTAGGGAAGTTCCTGTAAAAAATCTGGCAACTCAGGTAAACGATATTTAAAAAATTCAAATACTCCTATCCATTAAGTCTGTTAGGTAATAAATAAAGTTATTCCATGGGGATTTTGGTCACTCCAAATCGTATTATGTATACTAAAACTTCGTCCCATGTGAAGCCAGCTTTGTCAGTAAACAACGCATTTTAAAAAAATGTTGATCGACGCACTTATGCAACACTTATACACAAAATTATTATCGACGAATGTTATCATCTGGCTGTAAACTTTGCATTATTTTTACATGAAATGAATGCAGTTCTCTAATATTTAAAGTTCTACATTTAATATCCCCTGCGAACGGGTTCACCCTCTGTCATTGACTGCAAATTTTAAATTGCCAGTATATCTTAAGTGCTGCACTACAGATGTAAAAGTTTGGAAGTCGGAAATATTGCAATGTAAATTTGCCTCCTCTAATCTCGTTGACTTCTGATTCTCGACAATATCATATCAGTTCACAGTTTGTTAAAAACACAACCATTGTTTGTTCAATAAATAACTAAGAAGCTGGTATCCATGAAAATATAAACAATAATGTAACTAAAAATAATAGTTTATTCACGTAACAAGACCCGGAGAGTGATTCCGGCTTCCAATTGGCATCTCGCCCGGTAAAGACACTTTCCAAGGGTGTTGCGTACAATATTTTTCTGCAACCGTTCTTGCTAGTCTCAAATATTTTTTTACCTTGAAATTATTTGCAAACAAAATCCATAAATTTCAACTGAGAAATATCATACGCTAACTTTCAAACAGGACTGAATTAAATCATTTTTAATTGTTATCAAATACTGCTGAGAATCAAAAGTGACATAACGGATTGGTAAATACTTTGCCGATCGCTTATGTCACCAGATAGACTAGTAAATATGTATTTTCCACTAAAAAAATTACCAAAACAGTTATGTTTCTAGATGGCTGCGGAAAACTAGTATTATGCTGAAACTAAAACAGATCTGATTGCAAACTACAAGTCTATTTACAACTACTATAAAACATCGGAGGTGGGGAACTACATGCATGTAAACATTACAAAAAACCATCAGTTAATAAGGAATTAGAGTCTCTGTCTAGGAGTGTTGTGGATACTTTAGGTCAAAATAATTTTTTCTTGGGTGTTCTTGACATATTTTGCAATTATTTTGAAGAATTTTTACGAGTTATAATGGTTAACAGTTAGTAATATTTATTTGTATTTCAAATTCACCCTGTACATAATTAAAAAAAATTACATCGTTTTTCTTTGTTCCTATAATAAAAAATTATATACAGAATGTCCACGAATGGGGTGTGAATAACATGAAAATGAATTTTTATATTTCCCTAGATTACTAGATTTTTTTATTAAGTTAAACCCCTTTTTACTTTTACAGACATTTACTGCAGTCGCTGAGGAATTATAACAAAATAACTGTAGATTTGCTGCTAACGGTGCTCACGACGTTCCGGTTATTTTTTAAATTTTATTTCTGATGGTACGATGTACGAAAGAAACTGAAGGGGGCAAATGTGTTAGTTAAAGATGGTGCAACCAAATCTACAAAACATGAATACGTTTAGTTGCAAATTACATTTTTATGTAAGATTTTTTCACCCAAATCCGCCTTAACTCCCAGGGCACTGGTTAGTTTTTGATGAAGCTTTTCGTATACGTAGCTTCTATGAAAACAACTTTCCCTGCCGAATCAGTACTTTCAACCATCACTGAGTAATTATTTAAAAAGTCTGTTTAATGTTATTTTAGGAAAAAAACATTATTCTTGTTTTTTTTTACTGTCTTATACCTAATATAAAGAAGTATAGTAATCGTGATTTTTTTCGATCTCGATATTTTGATTGATATATACGTTCTGACTATTCTGAATGATTTCTGTCGATTCGTTTGTGTGTGGATAACTTTATGGAAAAAATCTGTCCGCATGTCTGTAGTATCGCGATAGCAGCCACAGTTTTTGAGATAAAGCTTTCAAATTTAGTATACATCCCAATGGGAACACATTGTTGTTTGCATGTTTATATGTTAGCTAACGTTACACAACCGTTAATTAATGTCATATAAACGTTTAAACAACAATGTGTTCCCATTAGGGCATGTTCTAAAGGCCAAATACAATGATAAATTGGGTGATGAGCAAAATTGGCAAGTTGATAGGAGACAAATACAAACTTTTTTGTGTTTGTCTTTACAGAAAAATATATTCTTGATGAAAGATTATAAATCATGTCTACTATATCAAGCCAATAATATAAATAAAAAAAAAAAAAAAAAAAATATATTTTCCAAGTAGTTAAATAACGCTGATGTAAACTGAAATTTTTTACACATTTGACCTCATAAAATGGGGTTAGGTTTAGTAGTTTGACATTTGACATGTCTAATTTATTTACAAAAATGTCAGTGTCAATAAGAAGAAAATTATTTAGATATAAGAAATGAATGATGAATTATTATTGACAGTATCAAACGATGCTGATAATTAATTGTTTAAAAATTTTAATGAAACATTTCAAGGTACGCTATTAAAATTTATTTGAGGTAAGTGAAGAATTCAATAGAACGATTTTTTTAGATCAGGATGATATATGCTAGTATAAGAAAGTTTTATGCTGGCCATACCAAATATTTTTATTTTCTTTACGAGGAATAATCCTTCAATTTTGTCGTGACATCATTGAAACAACTTCTATTTAATTAATTTTTTTTTTGTGACCAACCAGTATACAAAAATTTTAACTGAATATGTTTTTGGGATTTTGCATCTACAGAATGTTTTATGAATTTTGAGAGAAAAAAAATACATACATTTTCACTTATTTGGTTTTAGTGAGCAGCCTGTACACTCAAACTTGAATTTAAGGATGTTCCTGGGAGTTTGAGAACAAGCAGACTTTCTTATAAAGTATAACTTTTTTTATAAAGCTTACAAATGAAAAATTCCTCCTCTTTGGGACCCATCCATGCACATTGTATTTTGTTGTATTGCTATGTTTATTTCTCAATGTTGAAATCTCTGGCCTACCTATTTTGAAATGATGGCAACCCTAGTGGAACATATTATGCATTAATTTTCTTGCTCTTCCTATTCTGTTCTTTCTGCCAAATGACAGTATCGTTGGACTCCGTGTTGCACTACAGCTACAGCGCTTGCTATTTTACTTTTCTAATGATTTTGACGCTGTTCTATCTATTCTGCAGTGAATTTTACTCTCTAAAATGTCTATTTCCAGCATCCCTGATAATAACCACCAAATTTGTAATTCTAATTTTAAAAATAGTTTACCCACCC
The DNA here is from genome assembly GCA_029963845.1 of Rhamnusium bicolor. Lineage (NCBI taxonomy): Eukaryota > Metazoa > Arthropoda > Insecta > Coleoptera > Cerambycidae > Rhamnusium > Rhamnusium bicolor. Next base: position 241,422 of record JANEYF010000287.1, on the reverse strand, counting down.
ACCATCTGCTTACTTCTATTTCCGTGTATATAAGTTATTAACTTTTAAAAGTAGATACGTAGAAAATGGTGCTGTGAATACTGTCTGTTCAAATACATATGTTTCCGGAGATATGTGGATTTAAATATAAATGCAGTTTTAATCCGTAAAACGTTTTCAGCTTTTAGTTTAGTTAATTAATGCACAACCGCGTTCCTGTGATAAGCGTACTTTATGGGCCTGTGCAACGGTTTATTATTCAACTCTACTTCGAGTTGAAAGGGTTGTTCATCGTGCTGTACTATTTGATTTAATAGCCTTTGGATTTAATATAATAATTGATTATACTATGTGCTGTGTCTGTCGTGTGAAAATTATTACATCTTTCCAGTACCAGCTAAACTCAACGTAAAAATAGTCGTGGTTAACGTATATTATCTTTACTGTTGTAGAATGTGCTATTTCGTTTCGGTTCTGTCAGATTAGGATTATTGGGTTCGATTCCTGAATGCTTTATAAAATAAATTGTTCCAGGCTTTAGGAATAGGGTATGTGTCCGTTATATAAATGAAGTTGCGATTTTAGAAGGCGCCACATCAAGAAAGTATAAGCTACAGTAATTACTACATAATAAAATCTAGTTTTATAATAAATTCCACCTAATGAATGATACCGCGATGGAATAAAAAATTATGCATTCGTCTTTCGACATTTAAAGTTGCATCAATTAGTACCAGAGGTGTGATTTAACCCCAACACATAATATAACACCCTACGCCATGTCCCAATTTAATGATGATATGATGCTATAGACCACTGTCGTCCAAATAAAATTTTCTTACCCGCTATTACCAGTGGCATCATACTCCCATTTTATGTGCAGCTGTCTTCGTTTTTCTAGTAAAAAAATATTAAATATTTATAACGAAATTATTTCAAGTTTATATTATTATCTACTTATATACCTATCCACATCAAGATTGTACTACTTTATCGAGGTGTAATTTTTTCTTTCAAGTCAGTAAATTTATTTACTTTTAAGTGCCTCAAACAGGTTTTATATAAGAAAAAAAAAAAAAAAAAAGTAGGTTTTATATATCCTGAAACTGTTCACAATAATTAACTAGAGAGCTGTCATTTCTTCCAACGGACACATGGCTAATTTATTCATATCTTTAAAATGAAAGTTTACCAATCTTGACAACTCAACTCGATTGACTACCAAGGGCATAGCAACTTTGTTACAAGAAAGTTAAAGAATTGATCCCAATAAACTGATTTCATATTGAAAATAAATGACACAAGAATTTCATTTTGTTATCACATGACCTGTTAATAGAAAAGAAGCTGAACGCATAAGAAATTATGTGTAATAATATCAATGATTGAAATTATCTGGATAGAAATAATGCATTCTGTATCTAGCAGTAAAAGCTATACATTCCCGGACAACGATGTAAATTGTCAATTAAGAACTTTTTAAATTGAGTTTTTTCAATTTTTTCAAATGGGACACCTTGTATATTTTTCAACGATGTGATGTAGAAATGAAAAACGAACAATTTTTTGTGAGTATTACTACCCTATGGTTAATTGCAACCATTTTCGTTCTATTGAGCAATAAACACAAAATTCAAGAATAAACTTAAAATATGTGTGTCAATCAAAATCGGCAACATGTGGAGCACTTATAATAATTTTTTCTAATGATTCATTTGCAGAAACCTCCATTTTTTAAGTTTATTCTTGAATTTTGTACTTATTGCTCAAGAAAACGAAAATGGTTGCAATTAGCCATAGAAAAGTACTTACAAAAAAATGTTCGTTTTTCACTTCTACATCACATTGTTGAAAAATATACAGGGTGTTTCATTTGAAGAAAAAAATGAGAAAATTCAATTTAAAAAGCGCTTAATTGGAAAATAATTGTTGGCCACCCTGTACATTTTTAGGAAGTAAAAATGATTCATAAACATTAATTAGATGTCTCGTAACCAGTATTAGCATAAGTTTTTCTTAAATCCCATAATTGTGACTTTGGTGATTTTTTCAATATGCATTTGCAGATGGCATTATTTCAATAAAAAAATGTTTTACATCCAAGGGATATAGGAATGAATAGAGTCTAGAAAGAGGTTTCAAAGAATGTGCTGATATACATAGCATACTATTTAAAAAAAGCACTTGATCCTGTAATTTCATCTTGGCTTGCCCTGTATAATCGAAAATAATGTCCGGTTATAAACTTTTTTATCAAGTTTACTTGTATATTTTTTTTAATTTCTAGCTATCGTAGAACTCGAGATATCGAAATCTGACGCACTATTGCCCCACCCTGTATATATACTGTATTTTTATATAATGGAAAGTTTCAGGTAAGTGGTCTATGTATAAAATGTTAGTAAAGTGTAAGCACGTTCAGGTTTTGAAACATAACCTCAACAACAATATAATACTAGAAAAATATTGAAAACAATTTTTTGCAATTGTTTTCTGTAACGGTATATTAAAGAAATACATTTTTAGGTAAATTTGGGAAAATGTCCAATGTTTACAAGAGACCTTTAGGTACAGTTTGATATCGAGACTACTCATGAGAACAATTTGATTTAGTTGAACATCTGTTGCACATGCATGAAGTTTTTATTTTTTTGATTCTTAAAATGCGTACAACAGAACATCGTACCGCAACTCCGTCGTATAACATCGGCGCGTTGGTATGGGCAGAATACCGCAACAAAGCATCGCAACATGGCCGTGTTCCATCGATTGTCGGTTTTCTAAAAAAAGGTAAAAACAAGTGGAGCGATGAGGATAGAGGCACGCGGCGAGGGTAAGCGAGCGATTAATATATTTTAATGCATTTGAATTAGAAGCGCACATACTGAAGCGATAAGCGGTCGCTCTTTTTTTTTTCATGTGTAGCCGCTACTCTCTCCGCGTGCTTCTACCCTCGTCGCTCCACTATATTTCTATCTTAACGCAGCAGCAAAGAGATGTTACGCTACCATGTCACGTCTCTCCTTGCGTGTTTGGACGAGCTAGTCAGTAGTAAACAGCGTGGAACGACAAAATGTTCGCGACCGTGATACGTGGCGATGTTAAGTTCCGATATATTATTCTCTATACCGTAACACCATCGCGTAACAGAAATTTGTTGCACGACGGACTTGGTTACGATGTTCTGTTGCATATCTGTACACACTTTTAGAATATTCTACATTCGCATAGAAAAGTTGTTTTAATGTAGGTACCTATATTTCTTTTAATTTTTGTTTTTATGGTAAGATTATTTTTAGAACACATGATTTGAAATTATTTATTAAATGTTTTTGATTTTATAGCTTGTACTTTCTTTTTTTTAGCTCCAAGCCATTTCTTGCAAGTAATTTTTTACTTTGAAAGTATTCCAATTTCGTCAAAGACATGTAATATTTGAGATATTAAAAATATTAAAGATGTGTCGTATTGAAAATGACTAATAGCCCAGTTTACCGCAAGCTCCAGGTAAAATCAGACAACAGAAAAGAAAAAATATCTAGGTTATGAACTATTTTTGTTTATGTCTTATAGCCCTATTTTATAGCCCATATAATCCAAAAACTATCTATACTGTACTCAATGGCAAAATGTTTATATAGCCAGATTTACCCAGAAATGAATCTGGAAGGGACACTTTTCAGATTCATTTTTGGAAATAGATTCAGCTTACGGTAGATACTGAAAACGTGTTAATGACTTTGTATAGATAATTTAAATATAAACCAATTTTCAATTATGTGATGATTGTAAGCCCTTTAGGTAAGGAACGTCACGATAGTCACCTTAATAATTTTGTCATTATTTACTTATTATTTATACTACTGAGAATAATACAAAGTGTAACAAAAAAGCACATCATACTTAATGGCCAAGAAATAATGCTGATATAACCCAAATTTTTTTTATTCAAAAACTTTTCTTTGAGAGATAGAATTTTAAAGTTAAATATAAAAAATATTTGCCACATCTCTTGAATTCTTGCAATTATTATCATTAAATTTAATACTAAGCCAGTTTCTCTCAATTTAAATATAAAAATAAATTTCGAGCAAAAGCAAAACAAAAAAATTGAACACCGCACATTTTTATACAAAATAGGGTGCGACTGATTTCGGGAAGTTGATAAAAAATTGATTACAACCCTAAATGACAAACACCAAAGAGCGGTAAAAAAAACAACTTTTTTCAAAAATGCGGTCCTTTATCATAATTTTCTTAAAAGTAATTTTATTGAAAGTAAAGTAAAAGTAAATTGATTATTAACTCAAAAGATAGACACCGGACAATTTCTGTGCGTGCAGGTCCGGCACATTAAAAAAGTTGCTTAGAATGTAATTTGTGTCTACTTCACAAATTTTAGAAAGATAAATATACTTTGTTGCAATTGTCCCTTTTTTTAAAAAATTAGTATTTTATTTTGGATTTTTACAATCATATTTTCTAGTTAAGATTGCTCTGAAATCAAAAATATATTTTCTGAAATAAATTGGTATTATAAAAAACTTTTTGTTCTTAACATCTGACTTTATTTTCAACAAAAATCTGACTACAATTGAAAAACAGGGCAGTTTCAACAAAGTATATTGTGGCGCTGAAGCTACTAAATTAAACTTGAAACCAGAAGAAGTTTTTTTATCAACGAAGACAAAACAAGTATGAAAATTACAGTAGCGTGAAGGTAATGTATATCTTTCGAGAGGTTTGATAAGACTATTATTACGCTTTAGTCAGGTAAGGGTATTTATGTAAAAGGATTGAAAACGATGAACGGAAATTCTTTACTTTACTGCAGTCATTGATACTTTGCTAAATTGCGGGTTATTCTAAGTTTAATTAAAAGTGTTACTATTAGAGAACCCCGATTGTAAACTTAAATAATTATTATTATTATTATGTGTTACCAGGAAGGTATATTAGAGTGCGATTTCTATTAGTACTAAAAGTGTGAAATATTGGGAAACCGTAGACTTAAATAAGTGTTTATTGTCGTGTTTGAACAAGGCTCGTTTGGTGTGAAATTCAGATTATAAAAATAAGCAATTTTATTATCGCTTTTCAGGAACGTTCGCTACATATATTTATATTCCTAAACCTTTGGTAAGTAGGCACAATTTGCATTCTAAACAATTTTTTTTAATAAAATTTTTTCATTAAAAGTAAAAGTAGTTTATTAATGACGATTTTTACAAATTGACTTATAAAACACTCTGTATAACACCGATTCAATCATGTTTGATATATCATAATTTTACACCAAGCGGGATTGATTACCGAAGTGCTATTCCAAAATCCCAAAACTTTTTGTCTATTACACATCTTATTACATCTATCATAGGACATAGTCTACATACCGCTGCGCTGATACAAGCACTAAAATATTTTAAATTTTAACACCAATATTACCCAAAGCTTACCACTATTGGTTTACAACAACCGTTTACAACTCGTTATTAACAGTGTACTCTGAATAGCAATTAAAATACGCATAACAACATGATTTTATATTCCTTCAAATCCGTGGCTATGTCAACATAAATTCACACGTATTGTCGACATAGTTGATATTATTGATTTTTATCCTCACATCGACTACGTACTGCGACGTTTGTAGGTAAACTGAATAGGGAATAAACTAGATACGCACGCACATCAGCTCTTCTTGACGCCTTTCCTGAAGACAAATACTGAATAACATAATGAAGCCACAGTATATTTATAAAACATTCTAATACTAAAAGATATTTAAATTTCTAATTTTAATCCGAAATCCGATAAAAATTAATTTTGGAATAGCCGTTTGATAAAGTTCATATTTCTTTAAATTCTGAAAATTTACCTAATAGACTGGGAGTTAGCGAACATGCAACCCGATTCATAAAATACAAAAGATTTGACTTTATCCATGAAAAACTATCTATATATAACGATTTGTTAGGCGTCCGTCTCTCGAGGCTAAGTAGCAGCATTATTGTAGGGGCGTCCCAGATAAACTGTACAAATAGCCCAATGCGAACTACATGGGTACAAAAAAATTAACTACATCGTTTGATGGAAGAAACTCTAAACGACATTGTTTTATAACAACGGTCTCATCGGCAGTTGAACTTCGGAAGACGCGATTAAATTTGATAAAAAACTATAGGTCTAAGGAAAATCAGTAAACTGATCAACTTTTTTATTCGTGCATGTTTTAAGGCAAACATATTTAGTCAAAAGACAACTCCTGATTATTATTTTTAGAGTAAAAGTTTAAAAACATATTCTAGATATTTTATAGAACTCAAAATTCCAAGATAATACAAAAAATTTGGTGGAAGTTTAATTTAATTCTTGTAATAAAAGTATATTTTTTCCTATTATTATAATAAATTCCACGTTAAAATTTGTTTTATTAAAAAAAAATCATACTACATAACATTTCTCTCCGTTTATACAGGGTGTCCCAATCAAAAGTAGACACCCTGAATAACTTTGGAAATAAAATTTTTTTTAAAAATTGGTGAAACACGTCGACCTTGTTTCCAAGGGGGGACATATATTAATGTAATACTTGTTTACCTATCATCATCCCTCTACTCTACACGGCCACCCCCTCAAAAAATTCAAATGGCAAGGGGGGGTCGAGTGATACATCTCTTGAAAGGTCTTTCAATTCCCTACATAAGTGTGTTTTTTTTTTAACTCTTATCGATTCGTTCTTAAGGAAAATAATTTTATTTTTGATGATTACACACAATCGAAATCGTTTAAAAAATTTAAAATACACGGCACTAGGTATTGGAATTTATAAAGAAACCAAATTTTTTAGTGCTCTCAAATCAACACGAGTTGTTTCGACAAAAAACACTTTCCTTGTCCGTTTAGTTTTAGAATAATTAAAGACTCATAAGTATACTCCTTGAACATTAATTTGTTCACAACCAATTTTAAATCGAGATACATTTTACCAGAGTTCTCAAAATGGTTTATACCCTTCAGGAGAGTATGGAAATTGTCGGCATTTATTTGTGCTAGAACTACGGAGCGCATATTCAATAGAAATCACCCAGATAGAAGGGTTGGTTCTCAGTATGTTTTACAATTATTGACAAAATTTATGGAAACAGGTTTTGTAGGAAACAAAAAGCATGAACCTCGGCGACCGATTAGGAATGAAGTAGTCGAAGTGACAGTTCTCGGTCATTTGCAGATGGATAATACTCAATCGATCAGGAAAGTAGCTGAGGCTTCCGGTGTATCACGAAGCAGTGTTCATCGAATTATAAAGGCCCTCAAATTTCATCCATATAAATTTAAATTGGTACACGAATTAAACGAAGATGATCCCGATCGTCGGCTTGAATTCTTTGAGATTTTTAGTGAACAATTAAACGGTAATGCCAATCTACTGCACAATACGTGTTTTTCTGATGAATCGACATTTCAGTTAAATGGGGAGGTAAACAGGCACAACTGTAGGTATTGGAGTGAAACCAATCCACTTTTGTTCATGGAAACTCACCCAAAGGCCTCAGAAGTTAAATGTTTGGGCTGGCATCTTAGGGGATCACATTGTCGGCCGTTTTTTTATTCCTGACAATTTAAATGGCGAAAGGTACCTCGATCTGTTTGAAAATAACATCGATCCAATGATTACCCAAATCCTCGAAGAAAACGATAACACAGCCCCACAAAAAAAAATAATTTTTTCTGACCTAGCAGCGAGACGAGTATATCCTTATGTATTTTTGATCGCTGATTCCGAATCCGGGGTCAAAAAAAGTCATACACCCCCAAAAAAAATTTTAGAGCCAAAAAACACTCCTTGAATAGGGTATGAGATAACGCTCTGTAAATGATGTTATCATTTTAATCAATCGTTTTGTTTAATATTTTCGGGAAAAATTGAATGCATTACGATAAAAATAAAGGTAAATTACAGAGTTCACCCTATTGGTATGAAACACACCCCCATAGAGGGTGAGAACCACCCTCATCTGCCACCAAACCAATTGATAATGACAATGACTGAAAAACATTTAAAAATGTTTAAGTTTCGTTAGGTTTGCAATAAACTGACGTAGAATTCACGTAATACCCCAAAACTACCCCTATATCGTTATGAAATGGAAAAAATGATATCAAGGAAGATGGGACGAACACATGATAGCAGACTACTGTTGGTCTCTGAAAAAGAGACAACACAACAACAACAGAACAACACAAACAACAGTCAGTAAGAAGATCGTTTGAAAATAAAGTTAAAAGATACCATAAAAAAAAAGATTAAAAAAAGAAGAATTAAAAGCTACTAACGTAAGAGTACTGCTCACCCCCTTCAGGTATGCGTTTTATACCCATATGGTGTTAAGATTGGTGACAAATGACTGCTAATATCCTAGCCATAAGGATCTCTGCAAATAAGAACATCCATATAATGAAATCGTTATCAAATTTTATGTTTTTTCCTTTCTCTTTTCTGTAATTGAAGTTAAGGGTTGTTTTTCATAACGCTATAAGGGTAGTTTTGGGGTATTACATGAATTCTATGTCAGCTTATTGCAAACCTAACGAAACTTAAACATTTTTAGATGTTTTTCAGTCATTGTCGTTATCAATTGGTTTGATGGCAGATGAGGGTGGTTCTCACCCTCTATGGGGGTGCGTTTCATACCGATAGGGTGAACGCTGCAATTCACCTTTATTTTTATCGTAATACATAAAATTTTTCCCGAAAATATTAAACAAAACGATTCAGGGGGTGTTTTTTTGGCTCTAAAATTTTTTTTTGGGGGTGTACGACTTTTTTTGACCCCGGATTCGGAATCAGCGATCAAAAATACATAAGGATATACTCGTCTCATTGCTAGGTCAGAAATTTTTTTTTGTGGGGCTGTGTAATCATTTATTAGATGACGAACTGTTTTTTCAACAGGATGGGGCACCCCCACATTTTGCTATAGCAGTCCGTCAATTTTTGGATAATCGGTTTTCTGAGCGATGGATTGGAAGAGGTCCTGTGGAGTGGTCCGCTAGGTCACCCGATTTAACTCCCTTGGATTTCTTTCTGTGGGGACATTTGAAATTGAAGGTATTTGCAACAAGACCCGCATCTCTGGAAGAGTTACGTCAAAGAATTTTTCGAAAATGCCGTTTATTGACTCCAGATGTATTCAGCAATGTGTGTACAGAATTTCAAGATAGATTATACTACTGCATGGAAGTTGGTGGGGGTCATTTTGAACAATACATACGATAATTTAAATTGCTTCTTTTATTTTTATTTCCCGAACCTAAAATAATGAAACAATTATTTCTCAGAAACGAATCGATAAAAGTTTTAAAAAATACACAGTTATGTAGGGAATTGAAAGACCTTTCAAAAGATGTATCACTCGACCCCCTTTGCCATTTAAATTTTTTGAGAGGATGGCCGTGTATGGTAGAGGGATGATGATAGGTATACAATTATTACACTAAAATATGTCCCCCTTGGAAAAAGATCGACGTGTTTCAATAATTTTTCAAACAATTTTTTATCTCCAAAGTTATTCAGGGTGCCTACTTTTGGTTGGGACACCCTGTATAATTTGAAACTATGAATTTAGGAGACTGTAATTTCGAAACAAAATTTTGATGAAAAACAAAAACTTATGAAATGAAAATACCGAAAATATATAATAATATATTTTTGAAACCCAATTGATGTACCGTGGATTTTTATATTTTATAATGCTACTTAAACAAACAAAAGAATTAATATTACAACCCACTGGGTACCTAGTAAACTAACTTTCTAAAACCTAATTTGTTGTTAGTAATAGATTGTGTGTATAGCAATTAATAAAACTTAATTTATTGTTAGTGATTGATTGTGCTAAGCTAATCAAACATTAATTATTGTTTTAGAATGTATTGTCAATCCTGCAGATAAATTAATCAGTTTGTTTAAAAGGAGTAAAAATAATTGTCACAAAAACAGTGCAGATGTTTATTAATATCAATTATAAAAAAATCCAATCTTCACTTTACATACGTATCTACATAGAAACTATCAGAATTTATTTTGCCCATACGATCTCTTACAGTAAATCGAATTTTCACTTTCACAAAACAAATTTAACAAACCGTATAACAAATCGCACTAGGATCCTCTGTCCAACAATTTATGAAGTTAAAAAGCGAAAAATGTCAATTGAATGCCTTTTTGGCGCACACCGACAAGGCTTAAAAACTACCAAAAAAGACATTTATTTCGGTGCTGACAGTGTTGATTTCCACTAGATAGTGAATACCACACATCTAGGCTCTATGGGGCGCCGTTGGTGGGTAAATTATGTCCCAACCTTTCTATCTATTTTGACGTTAAATGTAGGTATTTACAAAATACAGGTGAGGTATAGTCAAAACATGGCATTCCCTTTTTAAAATACCGCTCTATTGTGAGCCTCACCTTCGGAGATATCTGCTATAATTTCTCGTGAATCTTTGACAATTCTTGAGGCCTTGGGAAATCCTTGGCTTGGCGTCTTATGCAGGTCAACTGAAACATTTTGTATACATTTATCTGTTAAATCTGAATTCATACTAATCGCATCGATTTGTCAGATATCGATAACGAGATATTTTTTATGATTTTTTGATGTTAGGTAGAATTCTTTACCACTCCCAGCTTTCTTATAGCAGATGTCACATATTCAATAAGGCATAGCGTAACGTCACTTTTTTTGTACAGGGTGGTTTACTTAAAATTATCATTTACTACTGTTTTAAAAATTTTGAAAATTGAACATTTTAAACTACTACATGTGTAAGAATTCCGATTCCATCATGCTTTACAACAAAAAAAATGTAGTATTTTTTACGTTTTATGTAGTCGTCCTTGAGGGGTTCAGGTTAATTTTAGTGACTCAAGTTGTATACAGTCCATATTTTGATATTTATGTTTTCCAAAATTCTGAAAAAAAAGGAATCTTAATAAATGCAACATCCTTTCTACAAATAAAACATTTTATACAAAGTTCACATTGGACAAACCTGAAGAAATTTTAGGAAAAGAATTTCGGAACACAGACAATTTTTGTTAATAACCTTTGAAAAGAAATCCACACTTTTAATGAAAAATCTGATATATTAAATTTAGAAAAAAAGAAGATTCAATTTCCTTAGAAATTAACAAGCTGTACAATGTTTCTGTATTTTTTATACACTTTCGTTTACTTTTTTTTCATTTTTACCAATTTAAATAAATCAGCATTTTTAAAAATATTTGTTAGAATGAGGGACGCATTATTTTTGACAGTTGAAATTAGAAAAAAAAACTTTTCTTCATTACATATCCTAAAGATTCTACCATATCAAGTTAGTACCATATTTTTCAAACACTTTGTATATATACCTTGCTTATAGTGGTTATACACTGTAATCATTCTAAGACTCACATTTGAAAAAGTTACCAATCGTCTCCTTTTCCAAGGATGAACCAGAGATGAATTCTACATGCATTATTGAGGTACTCGACCAATATTATAATAGAGTATTAGAAAAGTTTTTAGACCGACTTATTAATTGTTGGAACTTTTTTTTTGGGTAAGGGTCCTTATTTTGAGAAAAAACTAGTTTTTTAGGGCACTGTAAGATATAAAATTATGATGTGTAACATTTGTAAAAAATGTAAATAAAAAAAATGTGTATACAATATCAAAATGTGGAACAAACAATAAAAAAAAAATTAAATAAATAAATGGATATATGCACCTACAAACATACACAAAACACGTGCCGAAACGTCGGCAAGTTAAAAAGTAGATTTTCTCAAAATAAGGTCCCTTGCCCAAAAAAAAAAAAAAAAAAAATTTCCAACAATTATCATAAAGAATCAAAGTTTGACACCTTAATCGAGTTAGAGATATTTTTTTAAATTAAGAAAAATCTGTTTTTTCTATATTTTTAATTTTGTACAGGATATTATTGAATTCAGTAGTTAATAATAAAAAACATAATATCAGTACATTATATTTATCAAAAAAAAAAAAAAAAATTACAAGGATAAATTACACAAATTGTTAGCTCAAACAAGACAAATATAGGAAATGAACAACAAACATCATAGATATATATTCCTGAACAAGAGAAGTAGCCAACAATCATCTGTAAACACAAAACTCAATTAAATTAACAATGACATAAGTTAAATGAAGTATTTATTTTCATATATAGCCTACTAATAAAATTACTAATTACATTCTTCGTGCCAAATTGTCTGATATTTGTGAAAATATTTCAAAACCAATCATGCAGTAAATATATAGGGCAATTCCTTTACCTTTCTAAAAGCTGAAAAAAACTTAACCATTGCAAATAAAAATATGAAATTAGGAATATTAGTACTATATCATTTAGTGACGTAGACTGCACTCTTACTGCGTTAATCTCACTTCTGCGTTAATCAAAAATGAAGGCAACTTGCTTATTTTAAATGGAACAACTTGTATATTACACAGCCCCACAAAAAAAAAATGTTCTGACCTAGCAACGAGACGAGTATATCCATATGTATTTTTGATCGCTGATTCCGAATCCGGAGTCAAAAAAGTCGTACACCCCCAAAAAAAATTTTAGAGCCAAAAAAACACCCCCTGAATCGTTTTGTTTAATATTTTCGAAAAAAATTGAATGTATTACGATAAAAATAAAGGTGAATTGCAGCGTTCACCCTATCGGTATGAAACACACCCCCATAGAGGGTGAGAATCACCCTCATCTGCCATCAAACCAATTGATAACGACAATGACTGAAAAACATCTAAAAATGTTTGTTTCGTTAGGTTTGCAATAAACTGACGTAGAATTTACGTAATACCCCAAAACTACCCCTATATCGTTATGAAAAACAACCCTTAACTTCAATTACAGAAAAAGGAAAGGAGAAAACATAAAATTTGATAACGATTTCATTATATGGATGTTCTTATTTGCAGAGATCCTTATGGCTAGGATATTAGCAGTCATTTGTCACCAATCTTATCACCATTTCGGTATAAAACGCATCCCCTGAAGGGGGTGAGAAGTACTCTTACGTTAGTAGCTTTTAATTCTTCTTTTTTTAATATTTTTTTTATGGTATCTTTTAACTTTATTTTCAAACGATTTTCTTACTGACTGTCGTTTGTGTTGTTCTTTCGTGTCTCTTTTCAGAGACCAACAGTAGTCTGCTATCATGTGAAGTTAAGGGTTGTTTTTCATAACGCTATAGGGGTAGTTTAGGGGCATTACGTGAATTCTACGTCAGTTTATTGCAAACCTAACGAAACTTAAACATTTTTAAATGTTTTTCAGTCATTGTCGTTATCAATTGGTTTGGTGGCAGATGAGGGTGGTTCTCACCCTCTATGAGGGTGCGTTTCATACCGATAGGGTGAACGCTGTAATTTACCTTTATTTTTATCGTAACACATTCAAATTTTCCCGAAAATATTAAACAAAACGATTGATTAAAATGAGATAACATCATTTTCAGAGCGTTATCTCATATCCCTATTCAGTGAGTGTTTTTTGGCTCTAAAATTTTTTTTTGGGGGTGTACGACTTTTTTTGACCCCGGATTCGGAATCAGCGATCAAAAATACATATGGATATACTCGTCTCGTTGCTAGGTCAGAAAAAAATTTTTTTTTGTGGGGCTGTGTTATTAGAGTATTGAAAGATCCTTAAATTCTGATTAAATTAGTGGTACATATTTGCAGTCCACCGTAAATATTTAATGATATACAGAGTATTAAACAGCACCATATTGTATGATGTAAAAATTAAAAAATTGGAAGTTGGTCATAACACTCAAGACTCATGACTTAAGCAATAGACAGAAGTCAAATAGTCTTAATTACAGGTTACCGTATTGATCTCAAAATTAAAAATTGAAAAGTAATCCAAGACAAATTGCAAATTGTCTTAGTTATTGTTAAAATTTATTGTGTTGTCGTTACTATTTTACCATTACTATTGTAGGTTCTTCATAGTTACGTATTTTTGCATTTTCGCAATAAAAATGGTTGGTGACAGTATAGCATGGCATTTATGCAATATTTAAATCATTGACAACTTTTAATTTTTTAATTTTTGCATCACACGATAAGGTGATATTTAACCCCCTGCATCTCTTTAGATATTTAAGATAAACCCCAAGTGCGTACCACTGAATTAATAAGAATTTAGCATTTTTTTCCGATATTGTAATAATATATAGGGTGTTCTATTTAAAACAAGTAAGTTGCCCTCATTTCCGGTTAACTCGGAACTGAAAGTCCCAGCAAGAGTACAGTATGGGCCCCTATATGATGTAGTAGTGATATGCCACATTTCATATTTATACCTGTAATAGTTTAGCTGTTATGGCTTGTAGAAAGATAATGGGATTACCCTGTATACATTTGTAATCAGGAAAATATGACCAATTAAAACATCCAAAAAATAATACTAGGCATTTGATCGGAAAAATAGTACTAGGGGTTATACGGGACATGAGGAGGGAAATGTTCACATGACATCTTCCATATTTTACACCGCTTACATTAAAACGGGAATAACAATTGTTGTTTTGCCACGCTACCGAGGTGGAGTTTCACTTACATTCTGTGATACTTCAGGTCCGCATTTAGTTTTTTACCGATTCGTTTAGCAGTGCGTTGTAGGAAGAATATAATAAGTATAAAATTATAATTTATAATATTTATATCTGTTTATTTGCTGGTGTGTTTCTGAAAATAATTTAAGTAAGGTTATAGTATTTGATGTAAAAATGTTTCGACTGTGGAAGGTCTCTACGTCTATATCTTATTGTGCTTGTAAAAATGATAGTAATTACAGTGATAAAGAAAATGAAAATTCATCAGTGTTTTCAGTAAGACAAAATCGGCTACATTTGAACGTGTAAGCGAAACAAATGCTTTAGTTTACAATAGTCTTTTGAAGCGACGAGCTAATGACCCTAATTTGTATGATTTATAGATGTACTAGGTAAAACAACATCTCTAACTAACGTTCTCCGTCCCACAATACACAAGCTGCTGAAAAAAAGAACGCTCCCAAGAAAACAACAATCCGCCATCAATCAATCGAAAACCCTGGACCCATCGTTAGCAAAACTCTTAAGAACTTTAGTTTACGACGTGTATCAGAATAATAAAATCCCAACTATTGACGTGGTAGACAGAAAACTAAAATAAATGGATTATCATCTAAAATATACCAAAGAACTTTTAGGAACTTGACTGAGAAAAAATGGATTTAAATATCAAACTATTAATAAACGCAAGGCGATTATGGAAAGCAGAACTCAGAAGGGAAAAGAAACCAATTTATTATCTAGATTAAACTTGGTACGATACTCATTTCATCGTAAAAAAAGGAAGAACTGATGGATCTAGAAAATGTCAACCAATCTCTACTAAAGGGACTCGGTTGATTATATTACACTGTGGATCTGTTGACGGATGGGTTGGTAATGTATTGAAACTGCCAAGAAAACATGGAAGACTGTAACGTGGATTACTACAAGAACATGGAGGGAGAAATATTTGAGGAATGGTTTGAAAATACCCTAATTCCAATATTAAAACCGAATAGCTTTATTGTTCTTGACAATGCGAAGTACCATTCGAGACAACTGTATAAAATCCAAGAAGAGTTCTAATAAGCTGGAATTACAATATTTATACGAATGGGACTTTATTGTTCTATTATGAGAAAATTACCATACGAGCACAACTCTAGGAATCCTCCAAACAAAAACTAAGTATATTATAGAACTGGAGTGACAATATGTCCTCAATGTGTTGACATTATCTCCATATTTCTGGATTTCAATGATTGAATTAATTTGGTATAAATTAAAAAAAATATCAAAAAAGAAAATACTTTTCCGAAATTCAATAAAAAAGTCTTGGACTTAATTCAAAATGAAGTATTGAAAATTAACAAGGAAGACTAGGAAAAAAAATTAGGAAAGTAATTACAGTTGAGGATGATTGTTTAAAAATTGCTGAATGTCATATAAATGGTGGAAATAAATTTATTATAAATTTGATGAGGATAGTAGTTCATCGAAATGAAGAAGAGGGTGAGAAGATCAGGATTCAGAGGAAGAAGCGATATAAGATGAGATAAAGTGTGGTGATGTGAAGTGAAGAAGTGAATTTTGTGATATCAACTGTATTATTTATTTCCGTTTTTTGTGCTTTCGTAGTTCAGTGCTTGAGAAATATTATTTTTCAGAATATTATTAATTATTAATATATATATTGTTTATTTTGACAAAAATACGTCTTTCTATTTCTATTATAGTAATAACTTTCTATTAGAATTTATTTTTAGTTTATTTATTGAGAAAAATATTTGTTTCTGTTAATATTTTGAGAGTATATTTTTATGTTTTTATTTTGTTTTTAAAGGTTTCTTGTTACTTTTTAAATAATTCCTTTATTCTATACAAATATTCCATACCCATCATTTCCTCACAAGAAATGCTCATACCTCCTTGCAGTTCTTTGGGTAATAACAATTTATATTAAGCGAACTTGAATATTGCAAATACTGTATGTGTAGTCAATACTTTAAATTCATACTTGAATTTCAAATTAATACTTTTTTCTACTGAGCACAAAAACCTACATTGAAAAAATAAGCATTCTGTAGCGCCTTACCCCACACGCCCCGTCACTAAAGCGATTTCTCCTACTATATATATTTTAGAGCGGTCTATAAAACGAGAAAAGATTTAAAATCTACATAAAAAAATTGTTAAACCTACTTTTGAAACAAACTGTTTTATTTGAAAATAAGAAAAACAAAGGAGGTTAACCTTTGTCAACTTTTTTTCTCATTAAAATCAGAGTATTGTGAAGCAAATTTTGTTGCGAAATTTAATCATTATAATGTTTGACTTCGTCAAATATATATGAATTAAAGTATTATACTTAATGTATTTAGTTCGTTGTTGTTTATAATTTGTTAGATGGATGTTTTCCAAGCAATTACAATTTATTTTTCGAATATTAATGGTAATAGATTATCGTTCTTTTACAAACACGAATTCAAAAGCGTTCCATTAATCATAACAATAACATGAACTCCATTTATATTGCAAAAAGCTAACAGCATGCTGCTGTAGGTACGCTTAAAAGTGGCTCAGAGGTGTCGTAATCTATATCTGTATTCTATACTGGAAAGGAAGCATCATCCTTATTGTAATATTGTATTCACATTTGCACAATACGCGCATTAGCTCATCCCATTAGCCCTTATTCAGAGTATGGGAAAGTTACCAGAGGGAATCAGGAATTATTGTCATTTTTATTTGTCGTAGTAGATACAACGTTAAAATGTAATACGCCCAGTAGTGAAAACCGGATTTGTGATATATTTATTATTTTGTCTATAACATGTTTCTTCTATCTATTAAATCGACAAATAATATAAGAAAAAAGTATTTTAAACTTAGTAATATGGAAATAATTAATTGTCTATCCAATTTCTTTAATCATGAATTAAAAAAAATGTTTTTTTAGATTTACCTATTATCTTAGTAGCATGATATAATCTCATGAATTTACACTGGACATACAGACTTAAATATACCATACATCCTGTGACATGCATAATATATACATCCATATATCTTAAGGATATGCAGTGGACTGCTTACGTTATAACTTATAACATAACTAGGATGTCGACGAGCGACATCCACATACCATTCCAAGAAGAGTTTAAATGAACGCCAAAAAAAAAACCATAAAGGATATTAATAATGGGTAGTCTCCAACGGCGGTCCATCTTGTGGATATACACAAATATTCATGAATATTTTAAGGATATACAGTGGATGCCAAAACTTGAAATATAACTGGACGTCTAAGAGAAGATGTTCCATATAACATCCAAGAAATATATTATGAGACGGACAAGGAAACTCATTAATAAATGTTCATAATAGATATCAGCATTCAGCATGCAACAGACTTAGTTTATTGAAAAAAATCTACTTTTATTTTATATAGTTTTCATGCCAAAGATGCTAATTTATAACCTAAATTTGATTCAATAGATATGTAGGTATTACTTGGTGCGGGTGGTGACTCATAATTAAAAATTATGATGGCAATAATAACTAAGCAGGATGACATCAAAACGCTATACGTTTTTACCAAGAGCCATGTCTGAAATATAAATATCTTCTGTTTAATTCATATATTCATTGGTATAAACAGAAGTCAATATCAAAACATTGCTAAGCACTGAAAGCATACCTAACGTTCGTCCTTCTAGCAGGATGGAAGTCTTGTACGAAAGTCCTTCCAGTAGGATGCAGTGTTTGTTGTACAAACTATCATTTGCCATAATTTATATCAAATGAGTTAAATGAATTCGGCCCTACGCACAACTATATTATAAACAAACCTTGTTTTAGGCTCTCTGAATGTATTCATGTTCACTGAAAAAAATTAATAATTATTGTAAAAAATGTAATTATCGTTAAAATAGTGACATACCATCCCATGATAATAAATCGATGTCGTACCGTTATTTGCATGGTATATTAAATAAATAACACGCTTTGGCTGGGCATTAGCTCTTGCACAATGTTAATTACTTTAGAAATTCCGAATAATAATGAATATTATCAAAAATATGACAGTTATAAATCAACAAATTAACAGTTATCAAACAATAATTAACTGTTACAGCTATTTTAATGGTTGTCATAATTCATGACATTAATATTTAATTCCACTCTGAATAAAATACAGGCGTCAATAATTGATTATTACCGATATACCGGGAGATAAATCACATAAAGAGATGGCGGACAGAATGACCCATGTCATGATTTACGTAAATTTATTTTCTTATAAATCAAACTACTCTGAATTTATTGAATATATGCATAAATATTTATATTTGAACATTAAGTAATATACTAATTGTGGACTCAAAGCAAAATTAGGGTGAAGTTGTGACTTAATAATACAATATCATAATAAAAGTATTTAAAAATATAAGCAAAATATATATATATATATATATATATATATATAATATATATATATATATATATATATATATATATATATAATAAGTAACTGTAGAGGTTGCGCAGTGAGCTAGAGCGTCAAGAGACAAACGTAGCTAGTTTTATTGTGTGGCCTCCAGGGTTCAAATCTCGTGTTCGATCCTGACAAAGTCGAAAGGACTGATTGTGTATTCGTGTTTTGCCATCAGTGTAACACCGGTTTTGGATTTGAGGTTTTCTTAATTTATGTGGTGTTTGTTTTATGTGTAAGAAATAAAAGAAAATTGATTCTTGATTTCGCAATAAATTTGTTTTAATTTTAAATTTAAATTAATTTAAACCATATTTGTTAAAGCCATACTCAACATTATTATAAAATGAGAAAAACACCGATTAAATATTTCGGTAGGTGTTTGTGATAATTAACGAGGCTATTTTAATTAGTGAGAAGTAGGTATAAATTCCACCATAAACAGTTTATACATTAATAATTTCATTAATTTTTTCATTTTATCCATTTACACCATTTTTTTCGTTTTCTTCACTTTATTGATTTATCGATTTTTTTGAACATTTGGCTGCCGCAACTGGTGTCAATTTGGGTACAATAAAACGGATCAAGCAAGAATCTAAAACTATTGAGGAAGGACTGAATATATCGTTTTCGACGCCAAATAAAAAACGCGGAAAGGTAAAGTGTAAAATAGTTGTGGATGATTTCGATCAATATTTATCACGAAGAACGATACACAATTTTCACGTCACAGAAAGACAAGTCCCCACTTTACAGCGAACTTATAAAAAAATGTGCGAAGATTATGACTACCAGGGAAGTGTTGAATCTTTTAGAAAAGAGATAAAAGAAATTGGATTCCGTTGGAGAAAAATGAAGAACAATAGGAAAATTCTTATAGAGAAGCCGGACATTAGACACCTGAGAATTGAATTTTTGAAAAAATGAGAATATATTGGGAGGATAACGTCCCATTATATACATGGATGAGACATACATTCATTCGTCTCATACACATAAAACAACATGGAGTGATGATTCTAATGAGGACTTAAGAAGTCCTATATCAAAAGGTACACGTGTATTTATATTGAATGCCGGTGGAGAAGATGGTTTTGTACCAGGTTCATATGTGCGATGGAAGTCAAATTGTTCTACTGGAGATTATCACAATGAAATGAATTATGAAAATTATGAAAAATGGGTGACAAATAATTATTAATAAATTTACCTGCCAGGAGCGTTATTGTTATCGACAATGCTCCATATCACAATAAGCAGGTAGAGACATGTCCAAATTCCAGCACTAGAAAAGCTGAAATGAAGAACTGGTTAAGACTAAGAAATATACCGTTTAACGAAGATGCACTAAAACCCGAATTATATAATATTATAAAATGTCATAAACCTAAGTATAAAATATTTGAAATAGATCAGATAATTAATGGTATGGGACATGACGTATTAAAACTGCCGCCCTATCACCCTGACTTCAATACAATTGAGTTGGTATGGGCAGCTATGAAAAACATGTGTCTTCTAGAAACGTGAAATTTTCAATGGAAAGTGTTATGAAATATTGTGACGAATTTCTTGACCAGTTCACAGTAGATCAATGGAAGTCAAGGTGCGAACGAACAAAAAAGTTTGAGGTTGAATATATGGCACAAGAGCCGATGATCGATATAGTTGTTGGCGAATTGATAATAAGTGTGGGTGAAGGTGACTCCTCATCAGATTCTGAGATTTAGGAAGAATGTGACGAAGAATTGTCAAATATAGAACAACTTAATGACGATACAGGAGATCCAGGTCCAAGTACTTCTGGAAAATTTTAATTATCAAATCATTTTTGTCATTATAATTTGGATTGTACTAACCATATTGTTTAATATATACAATATACTGATTATATCTACTTGTTTCTTCTCTTTCAAATTCAGGTAATACCCAAAACCCAAATTGTCATGATATTCTTATTAGATTGTGTCAAAATGACGTGAAGTCGATTACGATCAAATTTTTCAATTAAAATAAATATAATAAATAAAAATTTATTATTTTCTTCTTCAATCGAATGAAAAATAGTAACATAGGGGTGAAAATATTTTTGAACTCATGCGGTTGCCAAACTCGGCCAAGCGTCTGGCAATTTTCCGTAACTGGACAAAATACTAAATTTTTTATCCTATTATTTCAACAACAATAATTGTTGTTGAAATAATACTTATATATTAATTAAACCATATCTAGTATTGGATGCATACAAAAATACAAAAATGTATACCTCTGATTGTACTTTCGAATACCACGCATCTCTATCTCACACTCGCCCTTTCTTTCCTTCTTCTGCGCATTTCGCATTTCATGCTACTTTTGTCAAACTGTACATGGCTGTGGTTATGTGTTGACGAGACAACAGATCGTAAAAAAAATTCTATTGTAAATGTTATAGTACGTGTACTGGACCCTCTTAGACCGATATTTCCACTGTTACTAACTAGCAAAAGACTAACTGAATGTACTAGCAAAACAATTACGCAGGTGATGCTGGAGACGTTAGAAAAATTTGATCTGTCAACAAGTGTTGATGTCTGTGACCGATGGTGCCGCGACAATGCGTTTGGTAGGCTGTTCTCTTCAAACACACGGTTGGTACATGTTACGTGTAAAGTGCATGCTTTACATCTTGTGACAGAAACTATTCGAAAAGGTTTTCCAGAGGTAGATGCATTAATAGCAAGTACAAATAAATGTTCCTTAAATCTCCTAGACGTCTTCGCGCATTTCACACCAAGTATTAAATTCCCAAACCACCACAGCATATTCTTATACGTTGGGGAACATAGTTAAAGGCAGCTTTTAATTATGCTGAATATTTACAACGAAAAAAAACTGTGATACTACAAATCAATCCTGACGAGGCTGCAACTATTAAGGAGAGCCAGACAAAATTCGAGGATATTTTCGCTGAAACAGATTTAAAAACTATTGACAAGGACTATAAAAGACTACATGACGCCATACAAAACTTACAAAACAGTGCGTTGTCGTTAGCGGAATCACTACAAATAGTGGAGGAAGTAAAACGACTGCTACACTCTATAGGTCACACAAAAAATGAGCCTGTTAAAGAAAAGTTTGCACCTGTGTTAAAGCAAGACATCGAATTTACCAGATTAAGGCAAATTTGTGGTGGTACTGATGGTGCAACTCAGATCTGTTAAGTGCGTTTAAAGACTGTTTTAAGTATTCCTGTATTACATCAATAGATGGTCGTTCTCAAAATATGAGCATATTTTTTCACCACACCATTACTCACGAAGACAACCATAGAAACATACTTGATGCTGCAAAGCTATTACAGATTTTCTCCAGTTTGTGATAACTAAGCTAGTTCATTAAGCAAGAAATATCTTTGCTTATCACTGTTTATTACACATGTATGACAAGAACCCTCACCAGCCCATTCGAGATATGAAACCAGGTTTACAGAAAAAAGTCTATAGGATTGCCATTAGTCAAAAAAGCCATACACAAAGACTTGTCTACTATCTCGGACCAAAGTTATACAATATTTTACCGCTGTATCTAAAAACCATAGGAAAGTTTAGTAAATACAAAATTGAAATATAAAAATTTATTACCCAAAATCATGATTCTATAAAGAATATCCTGCATTAAATGGAAAACTCAACCATAAGTTTAATATCTTCAAACTAAGTTGAAATAATATAAGACATTTATCTTCCTAATCATAGTGTATTAGTATTATATTCGAGTATGGCTGAAAGTGAGTAGCACGTGTGTGAGCTCCTAGTGTAAAATAATTATTATACGCCTAATTCTAAAATAAAATAAACTGTGTTATATACGCATATAGCCAAACATTTGTGCAATATATTGATACAATTTTCCTGTGTAACAAATAAACGTATAGATAAAAAATATACAACAAAATGCCACCACTTACAAGAGACCAATCAGATGAGATAAAAAGTATTGTGAACGTAGCTATAAAACAAATGTGGATGGATCAAAGTTTTATAAAAACTATTGCAGAAAAAGTGTCTATTGAAATAACTAAAAGTGTTAATAAAAAACTACAGATATATGAAAAACAAATAGAAGAACTTAAAGGAAAGATAGACCACATAAAAACTGAACACAGTGCTAAAACCGACGAGTTGAATTTCAAAATCAATAATTTACAAGGGAGAAAATGAAAAACTAAAAAAAAAATGTGAGTATATAGAACAGGATTCGAAAAGAAACAATATACGGATTTTTAATATGAAAGAAAAAAATAATGAAAACACGATGCAAGAAGTTATTAATTTAATTAACTCCAAATTACCTACAAACAACATTACAGCAAGTGACATCGAAATATGTCATAGAATAGGGAAAAGTAAAGACAACAAAAGCAGAGGTATAATTTTAAAATTCAAAAATTATCATACAAGACAAAATATCTATTTAAATAAGAAATATATAAAAGGATCTGGAGTTGTAATAAAGGAAGATCTAACAACTTACAGGGTGAATTTGTTAAATGAAGCCATAAAAGTGACTTCTTTAAAACATGCTTGGACAGTTAATGGAACAGTACGTGTCATAATAAACAATAAAATTAAAAATATTTATTCAATAACCGATTTGGAATCGGCAAATTAAAAATTAATCTTAATTCTATAATTTCAGAATCAATAGTTGGTTTCTCTTTAATATTGTAATTGGAAAAAAATATATATAAATCATGTATTTTTTTAAAAAATCCTGTTTACATCTGTATATAAGATATGCATATGTTATGTATATAGGTGTTCGTATGTGCATATGTGTGTATACATATGTACATAGATTTATACATGTACATATAACGTACATATCGTGGGTGTTTATACCCGTTTATTTTTAAATTAACTAATATTTTCATTAGGGGCTTATGTTCAATTGGTGTTTAACTTATTTTTACTTTCATTCTTGTTATAATTGTTTATTTATTTATTTTTTTGTTATATATTACTTTCTATAAATGATAGATTTATTTAAGTTAATGAATGTGGAGGGTGAGGTAGAAACAATAACATATGATAATATAAATGATGGTTTTAAAAATGTGGAGTACGGATATAATTTGGGTATATTACATTTAAACATAAGGAGTATAAAAAAGCATTTTGACGAATTTTTAATATATTTAGAACCAGTGAAAGATAAGATAGATATTATTGTTCTCACAGAAACTTGGAATGTAGAAATGGTAAGTGATTTTAATATTCCAAATTTTACTGTTTATTATAATGAATCGAAATATAATCAAAATGATGGGGTTATTTTATATATCAAAAATAACATTTCTGCCAATGTAACTGTTTGCTCAATAACTGACACTAAATTACTAAGATTTTCATTAAAAATAAATAAAAGTTAGCTTAGGTTTCATTGCATCATATAGACCTCCATCTATAAATATGAGCACTTATATAAGTGATATTGAGCAATTTATTACTAATCTACATAAAAATAAAATTGAGGTATTCCTAGGAGACATAAACATTAATTTACTTGACAATGGCTCAATTGAGGTAAATAAATATATGGATATGTTAGCAGTGAATGGTTACATTTCACATATAAATGCATGTACGAGGATAACTGAAAATTCACAAAGTATTATAGACCACATATTTATTAGACAAGAAAAACATACAAATTTTTACAAAAAAATAAAACCTATGATTATTGAATCTAATATCACTGATCATTACATTACTTCTATTCTAATAGAATTAAAAGAAAAAAACATATGCCATAACCAACAGAAACAAAAAATTATTAATAAAATAGATTTCAAAAAAATTAATTCATTTATTAAGTCAGGAAACTTGGGAAGAAGTAATAAATTGTAAACAAACTCAATTTAGTTATAATATTTTTGTTAATAAATTTGAAACGTTATTAAAAAAATGCTCAAAATCTATACATATAAAAAATAAATTCTATAAAATAAAACCATGGATAACTGATGGATTAATAAATTCCATTAGGCATCGGGATTACCTAAAAAAAAAACTATTAAAAAACTATTCACTTGAACTTAAACAACAATACACAGAATATAGAAATATGCTCAATAAATTAATAAAAGAAGTCAAAAATCAATATTATAAAAACAGACTCTCCGAAGCTCAAGGAAACTGTAAAAAAAGTTTGGGAAATAATAAATACTGCTTCAAATTCAACTACGACACATAAACAAATAAAAAATATTAATATAGTAAATAATGGAGGGCTAGAAATTATGGATAATACAGATAAAGCTAACATATTTAATGATTACTTTATAAACATTGGCACAAAAATGTCCCAAAAAAATAAATAAAATCGACAACTTACCTAATAACATTTTTGAAAATCACTCAATACAATCAACAATATTTCTTAAACCTGTTACTAAAAATGAAATAATAGAAACTATAAATAGTTTAAAAAATAACTCATCGGCTGGACCAGATGGTATATCGGTAAAATTAATAAAATCAGACACTTGCACATTATTATACCATTAATGCATTTAATTAATTTATCTTTTAAAACAGGTGTACTACCACATCAATGGAAAGAATCAAGTGTTACCCCAGTATATAAAAATGGAGATGATAAAAATCCGAATAACTACAGACCCATCTCAGTTATAAATAATTTCGCAAAAATTTTTGAAAAATGCTTTAAAAACAGATTAACAAATTTTTTTGATAAACATAATGTGATCACGGACCGACAGTTTGGCTTTAAAAAAAATTTAAGTACAGAACATGCAGTATTAGATTTAATAAAAGAAATTGTAGGAAACTTAGATAGTTCAAAAAAATGCTTGGCAGTATTTCTTGATTTAGCTAAGGCTTTCGATACCGTGTCACATAAAATTTTGCTAAATAGACTTCAGAATGTTGGTATACGTGGCCCGGCCTTACATGTTATAGAAAATTACCTTTCAAATAGAATACAACGTGTTAAAATTGATGATGCATATAGTAATCCTCTTAATATCACAATAGGGGTGCCACAAGGGACAGTATTGGGTCCAGTACTGTTCCTTGTGTACATTAACAGTATAACAAATTTAGCACAATTTCAAGGCCACTTAGTATCATACGCTGATGATACAGCTATCGTGTTTGTGGAAAATTCTTGGGATGGGGTATACAAAACAGCAGAAAAGAATTTATCATTAATTTCTAAGTGGTTAAATTTTAGCTTATTAAGTTTAAATACACAAAAAAGTAAATTTCTGACATTTACATTGTATGCTAATGATCAGCCTCCCAAAAGTTCATTATATATTCATAATAATACATGTCTGCAACAGGCAAATTGTAATTGTGCAAAAATAGAAAAAAATCAATAAAATAAAATATTTAGGAGTAATGCTTGACCAGCACCTAAGATGGAATGAACATATAACCTACATCACGAAAAAATTAGACAGTTGACGCATAAATTTTTTATTTTAAGGGACATATTACAAAAAAAAAATTTAATAACTATATATAAGTCCCTTGTAGAATCAGTGATTAGATATTGCATGGTTATATGGGGAGGACTATATAATAATATACTGAAAATTCTACAAACATCTCAAAACAGCATTTTAAAAATAATTTTAAGAAAAAAGAAAACTTTTTTCTTCTACACAATTACATAAAGAAGCAAACGTTTTCAACATAAAAAATCTCTTTGCGTATCATTGCTTATTGCATATGTTTGACACAAAATCCCCATCAGTTCAGTTTAGATATGAAACTAGATTCATAGAAAATAAGTCTGTGGAGATACCACTTGTTAAAAAAAGCCATACACAAAGATTTGTTTTCTATCTTGGCCCCAAATTATTTAATTTATTACCAATCCACCTAAAAAACGTAAAAAAATTTAATAAATACAAAAATGAAGTAAAAAAATTTGTTTTAGATAATCCTGATCCTATAATGAATATCATAAAGTAAAAATATCAACTGAAATATAGTTTTATTAGAGAATATATTTGTATTCGATATGTTTAGATCATTACAATTTAGCTTACTTTCTAGACTTACTATCACTGATCTAACTATGAATATTATTAATCCACTTACCTGTGACATAATCTGTATTATTTATCTACTATATACTATTGTATGTTGTGTGTTATACCTCACCATAATCCACTCTTCATTTTTATCAATTTATTTTTTTATAAATTAACATTCATCTCTTCTCATTCTGTAATTTTCACAAAACATTAAATAAATATATACATATATTCCAATTCGGGTTGACATGAAATTCACAAAACAAGCTTTTTGTGCTTAGGTGTTTTCGTCTCAACTTGATAGTAATGTATAAAATAGGTTACAGAATATAACAAAATACAATGTCAACGTATATATTATGTACCCATACTTTGAATAAATTGAATTTGAATTTGAATTATAGTACGTACTCACTTACTGCCGTGTGTTGCTGGTACAAATCCTCAGTCTCGTTTTGTCAATAATTATTAGTTAGAATATTTTCCTACCTCTCTCTGTTCATTTCTATTTTAATATAAAAAACTATACAATTAATTTACTGATCAACCAGGAAGACACGAAATTCACAAAACAAGCATTTTGTGCTTAGGTGATTTCATATCGGCCTAGTGATGCTGATTTACATGTGTTACTATTATATGTATTGTATATTGTAATTCTAATATATTTTAGGTTATAGTCTACCACAAAATGTAATAACATTGTACTATTCTACTACTCTACCTAATAAATTGAATTGAAAATTGAATTGAAGTTGAAAGGGTAAGTTGTGCATACATTGTTATAAATTATAACAGTTTTATTGCTTTTGTTACTAGTTAATTTCTTTTATTACGCTTATTATGATGCGTACGCCTATGTCCCGCCGCACATTTCTTCCAGCTCTAGTTATTAGTAATAGAATTTGTGCATTTCTAGAAAAAAAATTACTGGGTATTACAAAAGCATTCTTTCAAACCTAACATGATAATAATGATAAATACCTATAGATTTTTATATTTTATACTAACATTCAATGTGCTAGTAGTATAAAAGTTTTAGGCATATAATGAATCAAACACAGCATCCTTAATATGTTTTATCATAGACATTATAAAAGCAACTACTAGTCTAGGAGCAAGAACTGCATTGAATTAAATAACAATGTTCTTAATACAGAAGCAAAAAAATATATTGAGATTGAAAAAAATATTAACTCACTAAAAGGGAAAATGTGTACACACAAGAAATGATTTCCTCCAATTACAATACAAAAATCGAAAACCCCTAGTCCGATATATATCTACTTTTATTCTTGTGAACTCTTCAGGAGGCTAATCTGTGTATAAATTTTTCATAAAAATATTTGAATTAGATAATTCAAAATATGAACATTTGTCATATTTATTTTGATATTTTAATGGAGACAATATCTAGATTAATTTATTAATTATTATTGATTCATTATAAATATGCCTAAAAGCTTTTGTTCTAACACATTCAGATAAGAATCTCAGTATAAAATGTAAATCTCTATAGGCATTTATTATTATTATCAGAAAGAATGCTTTTGTAATACCCAATAATTATTTTATTATTTTTTTCTAAATACATAAATACGAAGCAATAATATATCAGATTTTTTTAAATAGATGTTTTTTCATCAATTTCTATTTCTTTAATACGCTATCTTGCTTTTTCTTTCTGTCTGAACGATTTCTGTCTTCATTACGCATGCAAGAAAAAGTGCTGAAAAAGTTTTCTATTGCAGGTTACAGGTGGTTCTAAAATTCTTACTGCAACTTCTGTCAGTTCACACGTGTCATCCTCTATTAAAGAAGCGCACTATACTCCCACAAAAAATATTTGTCTTAAAAACCTTCCCTGTCTGTAAAATTGAGAATCGATTGACTCTTGCATCTGTCAGTAGCTTCACAAATAAATTTATGACAACATTTTCCATTCTTCTCAGATTATAGCCTTAAGAACGGCTCAAAAATGCAACTCTGCAGACTGGATATTTTGCAATTATTTTCCATTTGCAAACTTGTTCTGTTTATTTGTAAAGGGTATAATGGGAGTGTTCTCTTAAATTTTTTTTTTCAGTTTCTTAAAACTCGCTACATACATTATGGATCTGTGGTTCATTTGACTGAAATCATATAATTAAGTATAATATCGGTTCAAAATCAAAATATAATGCGTATTTACATCGTTTGTCGTCGGAATCATCAAGTAATCTTTTTTTTTTTTTTGTTTGTTTGGAAGTAAATATAATTCACAGATATAAATAACTGACGACGACATTTTGATAACTGAGAAGCTAATTGCATTTTATACTTTTGGTAACTTAATAGTACAGCATGGAGTAGGATGCCATCTGCAAGTAATATTTTCTACACTGAAATGTATGATGAAAATACCCGTTCTTGTGGATATTTTAACCCCTTCGCAACCACGGTATCCACATATGGATATTTTCAGGTACCGCTGTCTATACCACGATATCCACGCATGGATATTTTATGCATGAACTTTCCATTACATATTGCTAACCTGGTGTAGCCATTTATCCATTTGTGGATACTCTGGTGTGCTAGTATTTATCGGAAAACGTCAGAAAGTTAGGTTATGTACATCAGATACCATATGTTTTAGTGTAACAATAAACGTTGTTGTGTGCAGTTCGTGTATGTGTTTAGGAAAAATATTTTATTGTATAAAATGGAGATAGCCACTGAAAGTAAATCTGGAAGTGACGTTACTTATGAATTAGAAGAAGATTCCAATATAAGCGATAGTGTATCCAATTATTCTTCGACGGATTATGAGGGGACGTTATCCCTCTGTCATTTGATAATCGGGCTTTGATTTCGGACTCTTTTGTCGATAAACTACCAGAACCAGTCACAGAATGTTCTATAAAATATAAATTTCACTCGGCATTATGTTTTGAAAAATGTGAGAATTCAGCAACATGTTTTGAAGCGTTTTTCTCTGCAAATCATACATAAACTATGTGAATGGACAAACGAACAAGCGGCATTGTATTTTGACCAGAATCATAAAAAACTATTTGCGGTTTGCTTTGCAAACCTGTTGTCGTAGAAGAAATGTTCACATTTATTAGTTTGCATTTTCTCACTGGCTTTGTCAAGTGTCCCAGAATCAGTGATTATTGGAGCAACAACATACTGTGTTCAAGTCCTAAAGTGTTCAATAAAACTGTTATGAGTCGGAATCGCTTTGTAGCAATACTAACATTTATTCGAATTTCACCTCCTTCCGCTGTCCGAAAATCAACAATCCCTTACAAGATTGGGAATTTTTATGAGTATGCTAAGAGAAAATTGTATGTTATTGGTCGATCCCAGAAAAACATTTGCCGTTGACGAACAACTCATGCTATATAAAGTCCAATTACACTTCAGACAATATATAAAAAAGCAAGAGAAGCCGATATGGTAAAAAAAATGTTTACGCTATGCCCGAGTGCATCGACATTGAGGGGGTTATACATGGAATTTTTGCCTTTATATTTGAAAAGATATTTACGATGTGTCTCATATTCCAAGAACAGGAAGCCTATCAGTCTCGGAGAGAATAGTCGTCTATTTAGCACAAAATTTACTCAACACGGGAAGAGAAGTAATACTTGACAATTGGTATGTGTCTGTACGTTTAGCAGAATTTTTACTTGCACAAAAACATATCTTACGGGAACGATAAGAACGAACCGTGGGGTTCCGAAAGCGCTAACAGAAGTGGAACTAAAAACATACCAATCCTGTTTCGCAAGAAACAACTTGTTACTTGTGGTAAGGTTCAAAGATAAAAAGTACGTGTAAGTCCTTACCACAAATTATACAGCAGGGACATGTGTCTGCTAGAAACGTGAAATTTTCATTGGAAAGTGTTATGAAATATTGTGACGAATTTCTTGACCAGTTCACAGTAGATCAGTGGAAGTCAAGGTGCGAACGAACAAAAAGTTTGAGGTTGAATATATGGCACAAGAGCCGATGATCGATATAGTTGTTGGCGAATTGATAATAAGTGTGGGTGAAGGTGACTCCTCATCAGATTCTGAGATTTAGGAAGAATGTGACGAAGAATTGTCAGATATAAAACAACTTAATGACGATACAGGAGATCCAGGTCTCAAGTACTTCTCGAAAATTTTAATTATCAAATCATTTTTGTCATTATAATTTGGATTGTACCAACCATATTGTTTAATATATACAATATATTGATTATATCTAGTTGTTTCTTCTCTTCAAATTCAGGTAATACCCAAAACCCAAATTGTCATGATATTCTTATTAGATTGTGTCAAAATGACGTGAAGTCGATTACGATCAAATTTTTCAATTAAAATAAATATAATGAATAAAAATTTATTATTTTCTTCTTCAATCAAATAAAAAATAGTAACATAGGGGTGAAAACATACCAATCCTGTTTCGCAAGAAACAACTTCTTGTTACTTGTGGTAAGGTTCAAAGATAAAAAAGTACGTGTATGTCCTTACCACACATTATACAGCAGGGATATGTGAAAAAACAAGATATTTAGTTGGAGGAAAATCTGTTTATTATAACAAGCTGCAGCATATTGAATTTTATAACCAAAAAATGGGTGCTATTGATGCAGTAGACCAAGATGTTGAGCTACATAATTCTCTGAGTTAAAAAGTTATACTTGGTCCACAAAAAGTGGGATTTCAATATATAGCAACGCCCATAGCAAAGTCATATCTATGTACGACTATATGAAAATATTTTTCCACGAAATTCTAATGAAATACAACGAGGGATACAGAAGACTACAAGCGTCAAAGCCACCCCGAAGGCAAGAGCAGCTTATAATGGCTGTCTTTCCAAAAAGTAGACAGCAAACGGCCTTTTTAGAAAAGTTTTCGTTGTTTGTAAAAAGAATGGCACAAGGAAACTGACGAGAAAAGCTTGTTTTGGATGTGAGGAAAAACCTGGTTTATGTCGGCGGAACATTTCGTCGAATTCCATAATGCCAATAATTACAATGAGTACCGATAATTTTATTTTTAGGCTATTCTTGTGTAAACCTGTTCTGTTTTAAATGACGAATTTTGTTATTTTTTACTTTTTACAATTTTAATAAAGTTTTTAGGTTTTTCAATAGTCTATAGTATTTTTCTATACATAACTAGCTGTTTTGATCATTATCCATATATGGATACAGTGGTATGTTTCATGTATCCATATGTGGATATCATAGTATTCGCATAAACAAAAAAAATCGTTTATCATTTTTTCCAAAAAGTTTTTTGGTGAACACATAATTCGTTTGGTCTAGGGAAACATAATTTAAAAAAAAATGTTAATATGTAATACCTGATATGGAAAAGGATATTTTGGCCAGCATAGGTGGTTGCGAAGGGGTTAAAACTGAGTATATGCCTTAGTTAAAACCCAATTTTAATTACTCTACGCAGTAATATTTACTAGACTCAAATAATTGTGGAACTGGCTTACAAAATTTATTTTGATCATGTTCAATCCTCAGATTTATTCGCATTTATTCACTCTACCAATGTTTGATGCTCGCGCAATCAAATATCAGGAATTCAGTAAGAATGGTGTACGAAGGAAATTATTTTGATTGTTTGCTGTTTTATGTAAAAGTATATTGTTTAAGTTTATCGTTTAATTTGATCTAATATCTAATATTCTTCTCTATTTATTTTAAATTTTGTGAGTTCATAATAATTAATAAAACACCACTGGTAATACAACCTCCTGTAACCCACAAGGTATCTCAAGGTACCTTGTGTAGGAGAGGGCTACACATTTAGAGACAATAGACACACACACCCAATGTCAGAGTATGCTAGGATTAATTTCTGGTTTAGAGAAAATTCTAGCTCCTGGACCGGGGATCGAACCCAGGACTCCACAGTGAGAGACAAGTGTCCTTCTCACTCTATCACGAAGACACACACTAAGAGCACTTTTAAATAAATGTACTATATTCGGTATTATCGCCAATCCTTGGTACCCAGAATCTCCCATTCAATCTATGACATCTTTTTAGTTACATCCTGTACCTATATCAAAAAACTTGAATGTTTTATTTTAATTAACAGTAAACAGTAAACTTTTTAGAAAATTTTTGTTTACCTCTCCATATCAAATATACGATATACACCAAGACAACGCATCGTCTCAACAAAGACTTCCTATTTGTGGTTTATTTGAACACGTGTGATCTTCCTGTCATTTAAATTTATTTTACGGTCTCGGTTTTTATTGTTAAATTTGAGAAATATTGTCCAATGTCTGAGGAGTTTTAAAGAGACGCATTTGGTATAAATCCAAGAAATGTGGTAGAGGTAGTTTATTTTCATTGTAATTTTTCTATTACATTCAAAAATATTTGGCGCACGCTTTAAACCAAATAACTTAAAGCAGCATTTCAAGTAACGAAATAAATCTGTAAATCACTCTTAAACTGTTCCTATTCATGATAAACAAAAATAAAACCAATCGGCTTGTTTTAAACAAAATACGTATTTAATAAGCGAAATTTGTTTTTTTTCCTTCGAAGAGAACTTTCCTAAAATGAAACTAAATAACAAACGAATTTTGTGAAGCAGTTTTTTAGATTTAATTGATGTTCATCATGTCTTTTATTTTCAGGTAAATATACAGAGTGGGGCAATAGTGCGTCGGACTTCGATATCTCGAGTTCTACGATAGCTACGAATTAAAAAAAAATAAAAAAGTCTATAACCGGAAATTATTTTCGAATATACAGGGCGAGCCAAAACGAAATTACAGAATAATGTGTCTTTTTTTTTAAATGTAATGCTATGTATATCAGTACATTTGTTGAAGCCTATTTCTAGACTCTGTTTATTCCTATATTATTATTGACTATCTCCCAACCACTTGCATATTACAAAAAATCACCAGTCACGATTATGGGTTTTAAGAAAAAATTATGTGAATACTAGTTACGAGACATATAATTAATGTTTTTTGAATCATTTTTACTTCCTAAAAATGTATAGGGTGGCCAAAAATTATTTTTCA
Source organism: Rhamnusium bicolor (assembly GCA_029963845.1). Taxonomy (NCBI): domain Eukaryota; kingdom Metazoa; phylum Arthropoda; class Insecta; order Coleoptera; family Cerambycidae; genus Rhamnusium; species Rhamnusium bicolor. The sequence continues at coordinate 207,207 of JANEYF010000287.1, read as the reverse complement.
ATTAAGAACTTTTTAAATTGAATATTCTCAATTTTTTTCAAGCGATGTTTTCAACGATGTGATGTAGAAATGAAATACGAATATTTTTTGTAAGTACTTCCCTATGGCTAATTGTAACCATTTTCGTTTTATTGAGCAATAAAAACAAAATTGAAGAATAAACTTAAAAAATAAAGGTTTCTTGAAATAATTCATTAGAAAAAATTATAATAAATACTCTACATGTTGCTCATTTTGATTGACACACGTCTCTATACACTTAAATAGTATTTAACTGGTCCCTTACTGTAATAGTTTTTTTGTAAATTTTTTTTGCTGTTGTCGTTATTCGACAAGCAATAAAACCTCAGTTTAGTATAAATTGTCTTGTACAAACGAACATTTATCGCACTTATCGGTCGTCAGTTATCATTTGTATTAAATTTAAAATATTTCGAGTTTTACAAAATGAATTTTAATAAAACGGAACTTGTAGACATGACTTTTGTTTTGGGCGTGTCAGACAGAAATTGCTTGCTATCCAATAGAATTTAGAAGCAAAGGTATCCTGAATCAAGGATTCCTGATGTTAGTAGCTTCTAAAACCTTCTCGATAGATTTGTGGAAACTGGAAATGTCGAATACAAAAAAAATTAAAGTGTTGTGAATGAAGAAAATGAATTTTCTGTGGTGCTGGCAACGGTTGAGAATTCTCGTATTAGTCAAAGAGAAGTGAGCTCATTAGTAGGAATAAGTAGTTGGTCGAATCTTGAAAACAAAGTTTCATGCATATCATATTTAAATGCACCAGGAACTATCTGATGACGATTTTCAAAGGCGTCTACAGTTTTGTAATTGGGCCAAAGATAAAATGCAAGGTATCACCTTCTTCCGTAATGTTTTAATCACAGATGAGGCAACTTTTCATAAAAATAGATTTATTAATAGGCACAATTTCTATTATTATGCTTCGGAAAATCCTCACTTTTTTAGGTAAGTTGATAACAAGCACAGATGGTCTATAAACGTTTGGAAAGGAATTATTGGAGAACATGTAATAGGGCCACATTTCTTTGATGGTACGTTGACTGGAGCTATTTATCTTCATTTTCTGGAAAACTATCTACCACAATTATTGGTGAATCTTCATGAAAGGATTCTAAATAGGATGTGATTTCAACAAGATGATGCAAAGTCCAACGACCAAAGTGACATTCACAGAACAGCATCAACAGCATAACACACGATCGCAGCCTGGCACTACAGAACATATTGTCCTGGCACTGCGGCACTGAAGACTTGGAAAGCACCGTTACCAATATTAGACGACTTGGTTGCAAAAGCTGATATAAAATAGAGCGATTTGACTTCTCATCCAAATGTGAACATGTCTTGTATTCATCGACAATCTGTGGCCGGTTACAAATTATTTTATTACCGACTTTTCGTTAATCGACTACTCGATGATCAATTATTTGAAAATTGGTTATTTGAAAATGGATTATTCGATTATCGTTTATTTGTAAATGGATTATCGGTTATAATCGATTAACTTATTATTGTCTGAACGATAATCAAATGACCGATTAATCGATTATCGATTATTATATCAATTAATCGATTATTTTTCTTAGCTCTACTTATCATATTTGCACCTCTTCCCCAAGCTCCTCAATTATTAAAATTTTTAAAATTAATTTAAATCTGAATTACACATAAAATGTTTATTGCCTTACATAATAAAAAATAATAAAAATACAGAAAGTAGTTGATTTATGTTTCCATGGAGAATATTTGATATAAGACTTAGTAAAAATAAAAGACTTTGAGGACGTTACAATATTGTTCCAGGTTTGCTGTCGCCACAAGCAGTTCAAACTGTTTAATCGTTGATTGAAAGTCTTGGTAACACTTACTCACTATTTTATTAACTAAACAATAATTAACAGTAATGGCTTAATGAATGACTTAACTATAACCGCAATTAAACCCTTAGAACTACTTTAGTCTCTAACTTATTTCTTCTTTACTAGCACAATTCCAAATCAGTACTGAGTTCCTTGACCCACAAGTGTCTTTTATATATTCGTGTATGTACAACAGTGTGAAAGTTTTTTGATTATTCCTTGCCCTTCTCGCGCAATTCTAGATCCTTCTTTGTAAGTCCAGACTACCCTGACCCTGGCTATTTAATTTAAAATTTAGTACCGGTAACGTCATCTCTGGGCACATTTTGGAATTATTAATTCATAGGCGTAACAATATAATTTGAATAATTATCTTTCAAAATACGCATCTTTTGAAAGCCTTATACTCCTTTTTGTGTAAATACACCTTTTTAGGAATATTGGAATTGCGGACCTGTCTGATTTGTGCTATATCATCCTGTGTCATCCTATAAATTATGTAATGTTAAAGAAATCTCTTTTCCTTCATTTTGTTTTATTTTTCAACATTACTACTTCCTCTTTCATGGACTATATTTTATGAATTTCTTATGGGTTATGTGTATGAACTATTTAAATTTTAAATCTACGTTGAAAAGCTCTTGTGAATGATTAGAAACAATAAACCGAATTGTATTTTGAAGTTTATTTATTTGAAATATTAAGACTGTTTGTTAATTTGTACTATTTATGAAAAATAAAAACTGTAAAAAAACAGTCAAATTAAATGGTTTTAACTACCGATATTCCTAACGGTGTTTTCTTCTGGTCTCCTCAAAATGATTTTTATTCGTAACAACGTGATATATTAGAGCCACATACAGCTATATATCTGGTGCATTAAACATATAATGCGACTGTGCAGGTAGGCAGTTCAACATTTGTGGTTAATCTTTGCAGAGGGTGTTGAGCGAGAAAAGTTAAGTGATGCTGTGTATACACGTGTTTTGTGCTTGAGTTTTTGTTAGGCTACAGCTGCAAAATTTGTAAGACTTTTCTCAGCTCCTTGCACAGGCCCATCAATTCTCTCTTACTCCTTAATTGATTGTAACAAACACTGAAAACATGATAGATAAATGATGTCCTGGTGTGCTATTCCTTATTTGTGATATATTTTTTGTTGCAAGGCAAAGAAGCAGCTGGAGTGCCTTATTTAAATTTAGACGATCATTATGTAGCTGTTTTGATATGTTCATATTATAAATTGATTACAATGATACAGAGACGTCAGGTCATTTAAATCTTAAAACAGAATGGATATACTTACAATTTTAAAATTGCCAGTTAATTTATTTATTTATATTTTATCTTCATGATATGTGGACTACTATTTTAGTCACATCACTGAAAATAATTCTAGTTTCTTATTGAAAAACTTCTTTTGCTAATAAAAAAGATACAATTTTTAGTATTATAAGTAACTTATCACTAAAGCTGCAAATCGTTTCTGTGTATCATGGTCGTAGAGTACAGATGTACTTACTGTCGCCGGCATTCACCTTGATCGCGAAACTCTTTCTCCAGTCCAGTCTATTATTAGCTTTCGAATTGTGTACACGTTAAGTCACTTGGGCGTATTGCATTTTGTTTCTGTGTTTTTATTTTACTTGCTATACTGTATTGTTGATATTAATTTAATAATAAAGCATGGCAGACAGGGGCAGAAAACGGCCATTTGCTGACAAAGTGAATAAATTCATAGGTGAATTCCCGGATTTATTCTATGATGGTGCTAAAATAATTTGTAAAGTGTGCGAGAAAAAAATTTGATGTGCTGGGATAAGCGTGATTGTGGACTTCACGTAAATAGTGTACACCATAAAAATAATGGCGTGCCTTCGACAACACAATTTATGTTTGATTTACTATTAATGCTGATTGCCTGTGATGTTCCGCTGCACATACTCGATAAACAACCATTTCGAGAGTTCTGGAATAAATACAATGCCCAGGTGAAGTTACCAAGTCGCACAGCGTTATGTAACTATATACCAACTCTACACGTAGACATGGTAAATAAGATGAAATGTGACTTAAAAAATACACGGCCGTGGTTATCTGTTGATGAGACAACAGATTGTAAAAAAAAATCTATTTTAAATATTATAGTACGAGTACTGGACCCTCTTAAACCGACAGTTCCACTGTTACTAGCTAGCAAAAAACTAAGTCAGTGTACTAATGAAACAATTACCAGGGTGGTGCTGGAGACGTTAGAAAAATTTAAACTGTCAAAAAGTCAAATGTTGATGTTTGTGACTGATGGCGCCGTGACAATGCGTTCGGTAGGCCGTTCTCTGCAAGAACAAGGTTGTACGTTTATACATGTTACGTGTAAAGTGCATGCTTTACATCTAGTGGCAGAAACTATTTCCATTGAAACAGCTTTAAAAAATATTGCGAAGAACTATAAACCATTACATGAAAGCATAAAAAAATTAGAAAACAGTGCGTTGTCGTTAGCGGAGTCACTGAAAATAGTGGACAGAGGTAAATCTACTGCTACACGCTATAGGTGACGCAACAAATAAGCGCGTTAAAGAAAAGTTCGCAAGTGTGTTAATTCAAGACACCGATTTTACCAAATTAAGAGAAATATGTGATGGTGCAGCCCCAGATCCGTTAAGTGCGTTCAAAGACTATTTTACGTATGCGTGTATTACATCAGTAGATATCGAACGGTCGTTTTCAAAATATAAGAATATATTTTCACCAAAGCGAACATCACTCATGGAGACAACCATAGAAACATACCTGATGCTGCAAAATGGCTATACATCTTCTCCAGTTTGTAATAAGCAAGCTAGTTTATCAAGCTAGTTAAGAGGGTAAGTTTTACATACATTGTTATAAATTGTAACAGTTTATTGTTTCTCGTATTAGTTAATTTCGCGTACGCCACTGTCCCACGGAATATTTTTGACAGCCCTACTTATCACGGTACATTATATTAAATTGGAAAACCTACACCAGTAAAACCAATACATCAAACAGTATATAGGAAAATTTATAGATGAGCATATACTGGGCGTTCAACCCAAGAATTTTGGGGCATGTATCTCACATACATGAAATGACCAAATATCACCCAATTGGGTTAGGCATATAAAGGATGTTTGTACCTATCAGCTTATCTAGTTTTATTTTATGGTAGCGTGAACAATACTTCCCACTCCAAGAACAAATTTCTTAGCTTCAGATATTTTCAGTAAAAACCAAAAATTCAACATTTAACAATACGTAGATATCGATTACCAAAAAAATTATTTAACAATATCTTCCAATAAAAAATATTAGTTACAAATTTTCATTAGCGAAATCTGGGAGACTTCGACTATAGATCAGGAGACAAACTTGAAACGAAGGAAAAAAATGAACCCTATAGTCTTAAGTGTTGAGAACTAAAATCACCACGGCGCATATGGCGCTCAGATCAGACGAATAACGATCAGCTGATTATTGGTTTATTTACGTTCATTTTATTTGTTTTTTTGGGATCTATTTTAGGTAAAAAATATATATTATTACATTAATCGAAAATTGGTAAATAAATTCAATAAGTTTAACCTGTTTTGCACTATTTTTTGCTAATTTGTGGATGTACATAACCTATAAATGTCGCCGTTATAATTTTATATACCTTTTGTATAATTATCCTCTGGCTTGAAATGGACACTCATTGTCGAAGTTATTGCTTTTCCCACAAATTATACTTTGTTCTATACCATTCTCCTATCTATTTTCTCCACAATTTTAACAATTCGCTTAGACTAATATGGAATATCATCAGATGTCATAAATCTATTTAAATCTTATCTCTTCAAGAGAGTACAATACGTGTACTATCATGACTATAAGTCTAACAATATACATGTACTGTCAGTAGCTTCGCAAGGCTCCATCCTTGGGCCCCTTTTATTTAATATGTTTTTAAATAACATAACATCCTCTCACAATATCGATTTTCTAATGTATGCTATAGTAGGCAACTAAATCTAATCTTTGCTTATCAAATAGACAATGTGTCTATCTCATGCTTGTTACATGTTAATGTAACACTAAAGCAACCTATAAAAATCTTGGATTTGTAATAAGAAACAGTAAAGATTTTGCTGACTCTAGCACAGTGATACTCTTGTGTAACGCATTTATTAGGTAACGCCTGAAATATGTCTCCGTAGTATGGTGTCCAACGTATGCCGTATATATAAACAGTATTGAAAATATTCATGTAAATTTCTCAAGTATCTGTATTTTAAGGATAATGGAATCTAAGCTGCTATTGCTTTTCCCCATTATTTACTTTTAAATTTATATAATTTTTGTGTCACTGAAGGAAAGAAGATCCATACACTCTATCATTTTTCTGCATAAGATAATTAAATATGATTTTGATTGTCCACAAATTCCCTAGCACTTCGACTTTAATGTACCAAGTTTAGCTTCTCAGTCTCCTGAAACATTTCATCTGCTCACTCCTCGAATTAACCTATTTAAAACATCGTCACTGTTTCAGGCTTATTCTAATTATTCAGAGATTAAAGACGGTATTGATATCTTCAATTATTATTATAAAATAAAGGAAATCAAGAACAAATCCTTAAAAAATTAGCCATTTACCTAATAGATCTGGACTACTTATTGTATTAGTTAGTAATCTGTTATTAATTCCTTTTTTATGTTTCCTCTCTTTTTTATTATTAGCTTCTAGTTACTTTGTGTTAATTTAATTGATTTTAATTTTTGCTATTTTTGTATGTCAATTGTTTCTACATTACTGTAATTTTAACACTATATTTTATAAAACAAATGTATTTAAATGATCTAGTATTGTGTAACTATCAACAGATATCTGATGCACTATTTTGTTTATAGTTTGTGTTCCTATCTCAAATTGGTAACCATATTACTGTGGGATACTGTAGATAAATAAATAAATAAATAAATAAAAGTAAATAACACTCCATTTTACATTTGTTTTTTTGCCTTGCTCATGATCATGGCTGTTTTAAAACAACAATCATGAAAATTTTTAAAAGATGTAATAGCATTTTCTTCTTTAAATTAGTGTTCTTTTTTGAAATTTATTTGTAGAATTCGATACCTACATTTTATAATTATAGGTTTAAAGTATTACAACATACACCATAAAAAATAAAAATTATGAATTGAAAATAAAATTTTTTTAATATAACCCATAGGTTTAGCAACTGTACTCTTCAAAGAGTACCAATACTCATTTTAATATTAGAAATATACCCTCGTCTTTTATTAATTACGTTGTTAATGATTGTTTGTTTTGGAGGGAAACAGATTCATGTTTAATCCAACGTTCCCTGATAAAAATGTATCTGTTTCAAAACCAACAGTTTCAAGAGTTGTGCAGAAATTTCATTAAACGGGAAGTGTTAATTAAAAAATTTTGGTCGAAGTAAATCGGCAACAAATGAGGATAATGCACGTAATGTTCTTCTTAATCTGCAAGAAGAACCAAAACGCTCGAGTTGAATTCTGGCCTTATATCATCATATTAATGAGAGTTTGCTAAGAAACATATTATCCACAAATAAATTTCATCCGTATAAACTACATTCATTGCAAGAATTAAATAAAGATAAAACTGAACTAGTTTTATCAGAAAATGATGGATACTATAGAAGTCAATGTCGACTTTCTCAACAGCATAGCATTTTCCAATGAATCAACATTTTATCTTAAGGGTTCTGTAAAGCGACATAAATGTCGATATTACGCTGATCAGAATCTTCACAAGATTGAAGAAAGTCACATTTAATACCTCTAAAAATTAAATGTATGGGCGGCGATAAAAAGATGAAATATCATCGGATTATCTTTTTCATAGAACATTTAAATTCAAGCTATTTACAACTTCTACTCGAGCAGCTTTAATCCGTTTATTTTCAAATGAATCAAACCATGAACAACTATCAGATGCAATCTGGAATCAGCAAAAAGGAACTCCGCCTTATTTTGAAGTTAATGCGACAATACCTAAATGAAACAATTCCACGGAGATAGGTAGGTTGAAGAGGACACCTAAATGACCACCGCGGTCACCAGATTTAAACCATGTAGACTATTTTTTTTAGGGTCATTTAAAATCGGTTATCTACTCAATCGTTAGAAGAGTTGGAAGATCGAATTAGAATGGTTGTTCAAGAAATATCTCCGTATGTTATTCAAAACAACTTTAGGGCCATCGTTGATCAATAAGAATATTGTCAGGCAACTAAAGATACCCAGTTTGAATACTTATTATCAATATTTCTTTTTTTATATATCTGCATGTAAAATATTTTGTACGAATAAAGTTTCATTTTCATTTCAAATGCAATATTCAAAAATCAATAAATAAAATTATTATTAGGAATTTAATTATTTATTGAAATAGTAAACTATTTAACAGTTTTTATTGATACCTTACTGAATAACCCAAAAACAACCAACAAAAATTGTAGCAAGATTATTTTTTAATCCAACTTAATTTTAGCCAGAATCGGGTGTTCCGACACTGCAGTAGGACAGCGCCGCGGTTCTTTAAGTGAACTTTCAGACTTTTTATCAAATCGAGTTTATAATCTACCGTCAGTATGTTTTGAAGGAGCTACCTCTTCCATCCCACTATTAATAACGACTTTTCCCCTATCGTATATCGAAACCTACCTAATAAAAAAATCTAAATTACCAAAAGTGAGTATTTAATAGCCATAATATTTCTCAAATTTCAGTGGGAATGACATCTTGGCTTTAATTAAAAAGGCCCATTTCTCAATGACATTTAAACATAAAAATAAAACTTGAAAACAAATTAACCGAGATAATCCACTTAGTTTTGAAACATAAGAAACGTCGCCAAAGTTTTTCAAGAAGCAGTGGCGCACAAATGTTTTTTCTCTGCACAGTTCGATGCGCAAGAATTTAAGTTGTCAGGTTCTGAATATTTACCAGCACCACTTAAGAATATTTAAAGTTGAAAACGATAGATCGGATAATGCCTTTTAATAATTAATACTAATAAGTAGCTCATAGTACCTTCTATTTTTTAGTGAATATTTGTATGTGATTAAATATTACACTCCTTTTGAGTTTTCCTCTAAACAACAATTTTGGACTTGAGCCATTCTTCCAGTCATCAATTCAAACATGAAGTAAACACTTCATTGAATTAAATTACATTAAACCAAAATTTATTAAAAAAGCAAAATACCTTCGAAAAACCACCTTTACAAAATGAAGAAGAAATCCCATTATTCTTTCCAATCCCTGTCAAACGGCTTCCTCCACATATATTTTTTAATACCGTTGAGAATGCATGCTTTAACAAATTCGTATATTTATCTAATGTATTTATATGTAATATAAAATATTACTTAGCACTGGCATTGTGCAGAAAACTAAGCTTGATTACTGTAAAGTTTATAACACAGTTAATCCAAACATAGATATCGAAGGACTTCTAGTAATACCTGGATCTAACATAATAATGTTTAGTTCATTATAATTATTTTTTTCTGAAGAATATACTAAACTGTATTTTAAATGGTTTAAAATCAACAAAATCATTAAAGCTCTAATTTATAATTTTTCATAGATGTAAGTAAATAATAAAGTATGCCTGTGTACATATATAGAATTATTTAGCCTCAATGTTTGATATCTAAAAGAAAGACTTTGATACTGAATACTGGCATCAGTAGAACTGTTCACAGGGTTAGGCTCTTCAGACAGCAGGTCATTAATATGACGAATGAATAGCTTTAAAATATTTTTTGGAAACAAATGTTTATTCTTTGAAGAAATTTTGATTAAGAGCTGTTTACAGGGCACTTAAAAAAAAATCATATCTGCCATATCAGTTACGCTAGAATTTCAAAATTTAGATTGATCCTGGATAAGATGCTACTTGAGAGCATGAGCATACAAAATTTAAACTAAATGTAAAATAAATTGTTACGTGGACATAAAAAAAATTGCAAAAATTCTTAAACTGTAATGTTTAATATTTTATCTGTAAAGATTATGTTTGTCATAATCTCATGCTCAGGCCATAAAACAAATCTTTAAACATAAACTGTAAAAGTTATATGTAAAAATCATGATATGTTTAGTGTTTTTACACGAAACATTCGTATAAAAACACTTCAAGAAAACTTAGAATCGGAAATAATTACACTGGTCGGTGCAGCACTCCACAAGAAATTAATGAAAACTGCATAAATATATATTTTACTACACTGTCCAATACGTACATGTAGCACATATTTAGCTTTGTTCCGCTTAAAACTTGGAAGCTGAGTTCAATTTGTTAAAGGAGTTTTAAGTAGGTAATTGTTATAAACGTGTATTATAAATAAATATCTACCTATAAAGTTACAACACACAAAAGAATGTACTTTTTTAACACGCTTTTATTAGCTTCACCTGTATGTTTGCTTGCTTGCTTGCTTGTTTGCTTGTTTGTTTGTTTGTTTGTAACCGACTCTTTGGACTCGATTTTGACCCACTTTAAACGGACAGATTTAATTGAAACTTTGTACACTTACGAAGAACCGGTAACAATACAATAATTTGATAAGTTTATATCATTATCCTGATCAGGATCGCCAGTCCTTTCCTCACGTATCGTCTGCGTGAGAGCAAAGGCTTAATATGTAAGTACATTCCATGATTGACAGTTAGCTCGGTGGTCGAGCGGGCTAAGGCAGTCGACGCGAAACGGCAGACTCCTCGGGCGTGAGTTCAAATCCCATGGCTGAAATAAAAAAAAATTTTTTTTTTCAGAAATATCTGTTGGATCGTAATATGTTATAATATCAGCATCAATAAGCAATATAAATATAGTTTAAAAAAACTACAAAACACGCTTTCATAGCACATCAAACTAAAAAGTGAAAAATAAATATAGTTTAAAAAAACTAAAAAACACGCTTTTAAAGCACATCAAACTAAAAAGTGAAAAATAATTATTAATATAAACTGAAAACAATAATGAACGAAAAATACTAGTATTATTGTGAAAAAAGCGTGGGGCGCTTTGTGCAATATTTTTCGTATATCGAGCAACCCACGCTTTTTTCACAATAATACTAGTATTTTTTCGTTCATTATTGTTTTCAGTTTATATTAATAATTATTTTTCACTTTTTTAGTTTGATGTGCTTTAAAAGCGTGTTTTTTAGTTTTTTTAAACTATATCGACGCTTAAGAAACAATGCCTCTTATCTCCAAATTAGCAGTTTTACAGGAGACGAAAAAAACTTATTAATAGATATGTAATTTTTATCATGGAGATAATGGAGATACGAGTTATTTTATTGGTTATACGAGGTATTTTTTAAGTTTTTAAGTAGAGTTTTTGGTATCAATATTAATCTTGGAGCTACAAGATATTGGGAACTGTTGGACATAGGAGTGGACATTAATTTAAAATTCTAAACCGAGTTTTGACAAAAATGGAGATACGAGGTATTGTTTCTTAAGCGTCGATATTTATTTATATAAATATAGTGACCACACCGGGTTTCAACTACGCCAATGTCTGGATCAAGTTCCTAAAACACTCAATTTATGGCTACTTAGGGCTTCCTTAACTGATGTGAATGCAGATACGCGCGTTTAAAACGTACCTCGAAACCAGCCACCTTTTCTAAAAAATGGCGGCTATCGCCACTTGGAATTCCTGTTCGACATGGATCATTCTTTTCTTTGCAAAAGGCATTGTGTTAGATTTAGTTTGGAATTTTTCATTTTTTTACTGCTAACAATAATTCTTAGCGAGCATCTTGCTTACAATCTTTTTGATGCATCTAAACTTTACAATTCACTTCATTAAGTTTCACAATATAAACTACTCATTTTATTTAATTATTATAATGTTAGTTATCGTAGAGTTACAGACAATTAATTTACTTATTGTTTAAACGTTATTAGGGGCGTTCTCTAAATTTTTCTTCCTTTTTTTGGGACTTAATACCACATGAATAATTCTTCGTTATCTAAAAGTTAGTTACCCAGTATGTTAATAGAAAAATGAACCTCTGCGTTTGTGACTTTACGTCCAAAGATTAGTCAGGGACGTGAGACACAGAAATAATAATATAATTCCCTAACTTTTCGGAAAACGGATCTGTTTCCTTTTTCAAAGTTGTTTATCTTTTTTTTTTGAATATGTCAAGCGTGAAACTTGACACATATATTATTTGTTTATGTATTATCCATAGACACTTAAGATAGAACTGTTGATACTTAAAAATGTGACGTACTATATGTATACTATTGATTAAGTAGTTATTTATATATATAGTGATTAAGTTTTAAAATGTGACAATATACATTAACTGCAATGTAGACAACCTATTCATTATTTTTTGGACGTACCAAATGTACATATGTATCTAAATTGGGAAATAAATTTCTATTTCTATTTCTATTTCTATTCTATACAATATTAAATTTGCTCAATTCTTGTTTTAACATCGGTAACCACATTGTACCAAAATCTACAGAGCAATGGGGTAAAGATTTTTCTTCATTCAGTAATATTATTGCCGATTCCTTAATTTTTCTTTTTTTGAAAGGGTGAAATTGAAAATTCGAAAATTTGCGAACATGCTTGGGAAAATGGACATAGAATATTCTGGTATTTGGCAATAATTTTAATGAAAGAAGCGGAGAGCAAAAAAGAGAAAAATTAAGGAGTCGGCAATAATATTATTGAATGAAGAAAAATGTTTATCCCACTGCTCTGTAGATTTTGGTACAGGGTTATTCATTATAAATTACCCACCCCTTATCATCGTTATTATTGCCTATAGAAAAAAAAATTTAAATAAAAGTTGTGTGGTTATGACTGAATTTTGTTAAAATGCCATCAAAAGTTCTTGTTACTTGTTATATACAAAATAACAAAAATAAACGTGCAGCAAAAAGAGCATATATGGGGAGTTGCATCCAAATCGTCCAACATCGTCAGAAAATAGTTCAAAAATATTTACCGAAAGATGAATAATACCTCCAGTTTTAGTAGAAAAAAGCGTGTAGTTCATTCAAACCAGGAAGAACAACTAGATATACTGCTTCATTTCGAAGATAATCCCATCCTATTCGCGAATAGACTTTTTTGAAACATTGTAGTTTTTTAGAAAATTCTGAATGTAGTATAAATAATGCAGTCGATCAATTAGGTAAAAGTTATTCCAAAATCCAACGTACGTTAAAAAATAACAGCTACAGACCATATAAAATGTTACCCGTACAAGTTTTAACAGAGGCTCAAAAAAGGAAAAGGCTGGACTTTTGCCGCCAGATGATTCAAAAGGTGGATGAAGATCCCGATTTTTTACTAAAATATTATGGACTGATGAAGCACCTATTTCTATGGAAGGAGTTTTTAATAGCAAAAATCGAAGGGCGTGGGAAAATAAGCACAACAGAAAAGGTTGGTAAAACAAATAAAAAAATCAGGAAGAAAAACTGTTAGCGTTTGGTGTGGAATTATCAGAAACAAAATTGTTGGGCCTATATTTTATGATTATACTTTAACTATGGTTATCTATCTGGAAATAATTATTCCAGAAGCAGAAAATATTTTTTTGCAGAATTTTCCTGAAGCCGAACTTGATGATATGATTTGGATGCAGGGGGCAACTCCGCAGTGTCCTACCCGTTCGAGATCATTTGAATAATGTATTCCCAATATGGATAGGATATAATGGACCTATTAAATGGCCATCTAACAGTTCAGATTTGACCCCTATGGATTCATTTTTTTGGGGATTTCTAAAATACATTGTCAATAATAATAATAATAATAGTATTCAAGTCAAGACAGGATTCGACTTGAAATAAATAATCTGAATGTAAATAATGAAGCCATTTCCGGTGCAATTATAAAAATATAAGAAGACGTTATCAATTATGTATTGACAATAATGGTGGACACATCGAACATCTTTCATGAGTTATCATTTATTTATATTTAAATTTCCTAAATAAATCTTTGTTATCTATTTTGTATACATATTTGGTTTTTTTCTGCCTCAGTGTAAACGATTTTGATTATTTCATTAAATAAATGTCACTTATCAAACATAATAGTTGTCATTTTCATAGCTCATTTTAATAATGTTAACTTTTCCATATTTACAGTACTAGTTTAACTAAGATATTCGACGTTTAATAACTCAAAAACGGTACAATGGTAAATTTAACATATGTATATTTTTAACATCAGGAACCAAGGATCATTCCAAAAATTTACATAGCATGTACAGGGTAACTTTCCTATTTAAAAATATTATTGCCGATTCCTTTTTTTTTTTTTTGAAATGGTGAAATTGAACGCTACTGTACTTTTGCTAGAACATGCTTTAGCAAAACTCAGTCATGAACCACACAACTTTTATTTGAAATTTTATCTAGAGGGCGGAGAGCAAATAGACAATGATTAAGGAGTCGGCATAATATTATTGAATTAATAACCCTGTTTATCCAATTGCCTGTGATTTTGACAAACGATGTTAAAAGAAGAATTGAACAAAATTAATATTGTATAATTTTCAAGTATCAACAAATCTATGTAGTATTGGATATTATATAAACAAATAATATATGTGTCAAGTTTTACTCTTGATATATTCTAAAAAGATATATAACATTGAAAACGGGAACAGATTCATTTTCCGAAACGTTAGAGAATTAGGTATATTATTATTTTTTGTATATCATATTATTTGTCAAAAAACACTCTCTGACTAATCTTTTGACGTAACGTCACAAGCGCAGAGGTTTATTTTTTCCAGTAACATGCTGGGTAACTAATTATATTTTTTTTATAACGAAGAATTATTCATGTGGTATAAGTCCCAAAAATATAGTTAAAAAAATTAATATACCTTGTTAATTACGATTATAATTTAGAATTTAACAATTTTAAACATAACTAAGAATCATCAATACTAGTAGTTATTTTGAAAAATGATTTATCTTTCTTTGTTAATTAATTGTTAACGTATTTAAAGAATCATCTGTAAGAATCTGATTTTTCTACTAGTAGTAATTTTGGAAGTAAGTCAATTTTAAGGATAACTTCAGACAAATTAGTAAAGAGAAGAAAGCAACTTGATAAGTTTAAGGGAAACATTATCGAACTCGCAAAAACTTCTTAAGCATCTAAAAAGAAAATCTCTCTTGATTTTCAAATAATATGTAAAAAGAAAAAATTGTAGAAAATAAGGTACTAAAGATGACTTTGTAAGAATTATTTTTTTATCACCACTTTTTATCAGCTTATTTCCACTACCAAGGCCAATCACCGATATCAGGAGATAAACTCATCAGTACATCTGTAAACACTGGAACCCCCTAACTTTGTAATTTTGCCAAATCTCAACTTGAACGTGGTCACAATCGCAGATACATGGAACTCACAGTTCAACATTCCTTTTTAATTATTGCAAACCGTATATTAATGTACAGGGTTATCCAATGAAAAGCTCACCACTATATTTTGTTTATTTTTTGAGTTAAAAAAAATTTTTCACACAACAGTTGTAGTGAATCAAATGAACGATTTGTTAATCCCTGTAAAGAATATACAGGTGGTCCCATAAAAGCGGGACAAACCAAGCTTACATTTTTTTAAATGGAACACCCTATATATCTTTACATTTTACAGATCAGTGATCTTTGGTGATATCAGACATGTAGATATATTGTATCTCTTTTTTTCTTTTTTTAATTATTGCAAATTTTATACTACCAGTGACTACCAAGTTATCGGGTTAGCCATGGACGTAAACATTAATTTAACACTCGTGCCTTACAGAATAATTTAATAATTTCACAAAAAAAAAACCGCGTAATAATTATTATTATAACTACTATTATACATACTATATCAAATAAAATATGACCCGAGGTCTTATTATTTTTTTTAAATAGTGAATATATCGTATCACTCTGATAAAGTAAATATTTTCAGAAATAATATGACACACAAAACCATGCAGTTTACTTTTAGAATTTATTAAACTATTTTGTAAGGCATACGTATCGAATTAATGGACGAACCTGATAACCATGCAGATGCTGGTAGTATAAAATTTGCAATAAAAAAAAATAATAACAGATACGTTACAACATATCCATACATTTGAAATCACAAAAAATCACAGATTTCAAAAAATATAAAAAAATATGGGGTGTTCCATTTAAAGAAATACAACTCTGGTTTTCCCGCTTTTATGGGACGACCTGTATATTCTTTACAGGGATTCTAAAAGAGCTCATTTAATTTACTACAACTTTAATTTAAAGCTTTTTTTTTTTGAACTCGAAAAATAAACTAAATATAGGGGGTGGACCTTTTCGTTGGATAACTCTGTACAGGGTGAACATTTTAAGTGCCTCATTTGGTTTCATTGCTTAATTCTTCACTTCGGAAAAAATTTCCAGAACTATTCTTATGTATTTTGAGGAATCCGAATTCGAAAATACAAAACAGTTGAACATGAAATAAAATCATATACATATTTTTCCCTTCCGGTTTAACCAGAAGTTACCTCAACTTTTTTGTTTTAAGTGTCACACCCTGTATATTGAGCTCAGTTTAAAGAAAATTTCTTTCTGAATTAAACAATATATAATATGTTATCATTATCTTTCATATTTAATAATTGCGTTGATCATGAAAAACTAGTGTCCGAACTTGTACAATTATGACATTAGAGGTATAGCGTTGAAATATGTTCTAACTTTTCTTGAAAACAGGAAACAGTTTGTGAGCATAACATATAATAGTCAAATTGGTTTAGGCAGAGCCACCTCCGAATATTTAAAAAATTGTGTTCCACAGGGTACCGTTCTGGGTCCTGTGTTGTTTTTGTTATATGTAAACGAAATAAATTCTCTATCCTCGATTGCTCATTTTACGTCAACTTGGGCTAAAAAGGAAAACTCTCCAGTATTGGCATGAGTTACCAGGATTAGTTCATTCGAAGGCGTTTATAAAATACCCTTTGAAATCAAGAGCTAAGAAACTTTTAGAGTTAAACAGAGTAGACCTAAAAACTCTAACAGGCCTATATACCGAACACTGCCGACTAAACTACCATCTGCATAATCTCGGCCTAGCTCAAAACGCTGAATGCCGTCTATGCCTGGAAAATGATGAGAAGGCAGACCATATGCTATGTACCTGTCCCGCTGTGGAGAGGATCAGATTCTCCATATTTGGCAAAGGGCAACTACTGCCAGAGGATCTGGACACATTCTCACCCAATAGAGTTATCAGTTTTGTTAAGAGACTGAACTTATTGGTTGAAATATAACTAGGTGTGAGCCATAATAGGCCTGGTGAAGGCCGTAGTGGAGGGTCCACAGGGAATGGTTTTTCCAAAATTTGTTATACTTCAACACCAAAAAAACTAACTGTCTTAACTGGAAAGTTCAATGTGAAACTGTGACATCAAAACTTGCCACCATTACCTATTTATATAGAAACATAAGAACAGTTCTTTGCACGGAAAAACGTCTGTGTTTATATTATGCACAAGTTGAATGCCATCTAAGATTACGGTGTTTGCTTCTGGGGACATTCCACTTATGGATCTTATGTTTTTATAGCTGAAAAATGTGTCTTATGGTCCATTTCTTGTGTTTTAAATACCCTTATAAAAATATTTTTAAATATTTTAAAATTTTAACATTTCCTTGTTTATATATTTTTAAATTGTGTATAAATGTTATATTTTTAAATTGTGTATAAATGTTTTCAAATATCAAAACAAATTTATTACAAACAGTTTTTATCACATCAATACGAAACAAAAACACAATATTCACGTCCCTTTTGCTAGACTAAATATAACTTCTAAATCTCCTAATTGGTTAGGACTCAAATTTTATAACTTTTAGCCTGATGAATTAAAATCCATCAAAAGTGAACCTTTATTTAAAACTAGACTAAAAAAATGTTTAGTAAATAAACAATTCTATTTCTTGACTGAATACTTTTGTATGTCTTAGTTTGTAAATTTTGTGACTATTCCTATCCATGTACTACTACTGTCAGAAGGAAAACAAATGATTATTGTTATTTTATTATTATTGTTTTTCGGTTTCCCGACACTGGACAGTCCTCCCCTGGCCTCCGACACCTCAAGGGAGTTGCACCAGAACATTAACCACAGCCACTCCCCACATCCCGCAGGGTTAGTGACTGTAGATACCAGAATCGTGTACCCTAAGCAGACGGAGAGAACCCAGAATATCCATCTTCTGCATTTGGCCTATCAGCCACTCGGCTGATGTTTGGCAGGTCGGTATGGTCTTCAGTTCCGAGAGCAGCGTAGGCTTTATCCCTCCTAGTACACCGATTATTAGGATGATCATTCTGACCGAATAGCCTCGGTATAGCACTTGGAGCTCGTACCGGAGTTCGCGATATTTGGTCCATTTCTCCTCCTCCTTCAAGGTGATGTTCTTCTCCGCAGGTGCCGAGAACTCGATATCATACATCACTTTGATGGTTGAGGAGGCTTGTTGGTTTGGATTAGCCTGACCGTCGGGAACGAGTAGTTCCAGTAAATCCGTCATTTCTCGTTCTCGACAACGGACTCCGGAGACGTAAGGCATCACTGGTGTCTGATCTAACCCCGTACGAGAGCCTCAGATGCTAGTATAGCACTCTTAGCGGCAGGTTCTGCAATTAATGTCGGGAACCTCTACACGCCACACGCGGCTACGGTAGACCAAGGTGTAGATAACACCATCTTGGCAGGCGGTAATGAATCCCTCGGTCTCCGACTTAAACCCGGCTGACCTTAGAAAGGCGAATGTCAGCCTGGTCGATAAATCCAGTGTTGCTATGTTCTTATAGAAGACACCATGCTGGGGTTTATCGACGTGCTGCCGGAACCGATTTTTTCTGTTCGGCAGCTCTAATCCGGGCTTTCAGGCGATTTGGCTGAAGTTCGGTGACTGACTATACATCAGCACCTCGCCGGCCACCTCGCCGGCCACCTCGCCTGGTGTCGAATGCGAGACCGAGTTCATCTGCTGCTCTTTTTGCTACCTTGAGCAATCCTGCTTCCACTCCTACAGTTTCGTGATGTTTTACAAACTGCAAGAGGGAATCTGAGCTCCTGAGGATGTTACATGCTATATACCGTACCACTCTGCCATGCATACACTCCAGACTCATGAGTCCTCGGATCCAATTCAATCCATTCTGGAGGTTAGGCGTCATATATTCAAGTAATTTATACTTATTTTCATTTAATTTATTAATAAATATTTTTGAATTTTGAAATTTAATTGAAATAAATGAAAATTAAACAAAATCAGAAAACATTATAATAATTATTATAATTTTATGTGCCCTGTATGAATATAGTCACAGTAAAGTAGTTAAACAACCTACACTTGTAGAGGTACAAAATAGAGTCATAAAGCTAAAGAGAGAAAATATAGTAGCACAGAAGTTTTATAGCGAAACAAGTTGTTTCATATTTAATGTTCAGAAAATAAAAGGCGTATCATAAAACCCTCGACAACTATAGCTGTCCAACAATAGAAGGAATCATTATGTCCGCACAGACAGAGTATGAAAGACATAAGAAGTGGAATATATATGCAAATTACAGTGAAGTAAGGTTGCAATTGTAAAGTGTCAATCAATGGCGGAATTTGCGGTTTGGTAAACACGCCCACAGGGGCAAAATGTTTGGAATCATTTTATAAACACAAAGGCATATTGAATATTTAACGTACCCATACATTATCCAAACAATGGTAGTATGCCTTGCTTTTGTTGATTCTCTTCTTTTTCTGTACGAGTGGCAATTGTTTGCATCATTGTCGAGATCAATGTTATTTTGTTCATTAATTTATTCTTTAATGGAACAAAGACAAACACTTTGTACGATTAATATACAGAGTGTTTGATTTATCGTTCCATAGCTCATAATTTTTAAACCAAACAGGATATAAAAAAATTATGACTGATATTTTTATTATATTTTCTATTATGCTCATTATCAAATTAATTTACTTAAAAAAGATTAAATCTGTTTTTTTGTAAAATTGTTTGATCTTATTTGTTTATTGGTCAACGAAAAAATCCCTAGTACAAAGATTATTACCGAAAATTATATACGGTGTTTTTTAAACGTGATCTAAAAATTTAGTAAATCGTCTTAACGTTGAATTTGACGTATGGTAAATGTTGTTGCCCAGTCGTTAGAAATACCTCAAAATATTATGCCATATAACATTAGTATATGAGGATTTTAACTTAAAATTGACAAAACGTAGTCAGAAACATGAAATGAAAATTGAATCAAAATTTTCCAAGTAAATTAATAAAAATATACAAAGCAGGTTATATTTATAAATAAACTGAGGTACAAAAAAGTATAATACATTAAGGAACGAGATATAATGTATATACTGTCATCGAATTTGCACTAAAAGTAAGGAAATATGGCTTCGCATTGAATAATAGCAATAACTTATAGCTTTACATTCTAGATAAATATGCATTATATAGTTCATCTTTTATGTAAATATTGCCCAAAAATATTGATCCCTAAAGTTTTACATCGATACGAAAGAAGCACGTTTACGATACTGTTAATTTTGAAACAGTAAATATGTACAAATAGTCCGTTATAACGTATTTACAATTCCGAAATTAATAAAATCCTAAAAAAAACACTTCTCACAACGATATGAAAATTTTGAGGTTCGCGTTTTTGAACGATAAATGGTTATCTCTATATTTAATCTGTGTGTATATCCATGGGATTTCCATAATTTCCAGGAACAATTTTTTATTTATATGTTACCGGAATATTGTATTTTATTTCATCTCCATTTTTAATAATTGTTTCCAAGCTAAAGGAAGTTTTATTAATAATGGGCCTAATGATGTAGGATTTTTTTTTTTGTAAATTAACTGTGCCTCTTTGTAGGAACGTCTTAAGTAAGAGGTCCAAATTACCATCATGTGATCCAACTTTAACCAATAAGGTTTTAAAAAAATTGGAAAGAAATATCTAAAAATGGTAATATCACAGAGCTATAGTGTTAGGTGAAGCTACCATGTAAGTGCAACTGAGTTGCTGCAACATTGGTGAAAAAAGTTATTTACGGTAAGTACTCGAAATTTTCTAGTTCTTCTGATAATTTTTCAAAAATGTTATTACTCAAACACCAAATTAAATCTTATAAAAAGAAATATAAATTACCAAGTGCAATAATAATTGGTAATATTACTTTTGTAAATTACACGGTTGATAAGAATCATCCAGCAGAACTTACAACAATGTTTACATTAACATAATAATTACGATACACAATTTAATTTCATTATTACTTCAGGAAGTACTTCACACTCTCTAATAAAAACCAGCACTTGTCCAATTATGCCGTGCATTGTACAATCTTTTTTATTTAAATTAAGTCACGTATCAACTATGGAAAAAAATTAATTATCAGAAGACTCTTTGTGTGCGGTTTATTATACTACGAGTAAAGGGCGTTACAAGAAAACATATTAATCAAAAGTATGTTTTAAGCCAACAAGGTGTCCACGTTTATAACAAAAGAAAGATACATGTTACCTCCATTATGAAGTGCTATCATGCTCAGCACCAGGTTCATGCCAGTCATTCTCTGTCGGATTTGTTACCTTTTCTCTAATGACCAGCCATTTTTAACACAGATTATACGTATCATGCTAAGGCTATAATAACACTTCCATGATTTCTTTTTTAATTCTGGAGATTTATTACTTTTTTTTGATAAATTATACCGAGATGTTAATACAGCCGCAATAATTTACCAGTAGTTATTTATTTACAGGGGCGTTGCTAGATCATATTTATTTGATGCATGTAAAGTCGCAATAACCCAGATAGAATTTTACATATAATGTATACAGAGTTATAAACTCTTGCACGTATTTTTTGGAGAACCTTTCCGAGAACAAACGAGAACAACAGAGAACAAACGAGTGTAAATGGAAATAAACTTTAGAATTTATTTTAAGGGTTTGAAAAATATTATCATATACAATATAACTAGGGAGAGGGATATATCAGACAATTGTTGACGCTGTCATACCAAGTATTTTTTGCCAAGAAAACTGCCCAAGCGCAAAGCGCGCTAGCAGTTTTCCCTGTCAACCAGTACGCATAAGATAGTAACGAAATAGTCTGCTCCCTTGGTATCTTTGGTAAGAAAATCGAGAGAATATTCTAAAAAAATATATTACAAAATTAAAATTGTTTAGATTGCCTTGATATATTAATTAACAAGCCAATTGTCACATACACCATTGTTACTCTAATTGCACTAAAACTTTCAAGGTCCCTGTACATGATGGCCCATCGTCGGCCATCGCCATGATCGGCCACTGTTCAAGCCATTGCTACCGTCCATACGCTGGCCCATCTTCGATTATGGCGGTAGTCGAGGATGGACCTGGACGTCGAAATCATTACGGCTGCTACCGTTTATTGAGTTAGCACTTATAACTATTATTTAAATGTGTGGTACAAAAAAATGTGTACTACAAAAAGCTTTAATTTTCAACTACACACAGAATGATGGGCCCGCGTGTGGCACGCGTCAGCCGCTATCCGCTGCATTTCTGCGATGTGTGTTCAAAAAACTGACACAGAGGTCATCGTCGGCGATTATCGTCCATCATACGCTATCCTAGGCATCGTGTAGAGTGGTATTTACATATTGTAAAAATGTTATTTTATATAACAGTTTTCCTTAGATTTTATTGGCTGCCAATAAGGTAATCCGTCATTGTCATTGGTAAATTTTAATCATGAAAAATAATGTTGTCAATATTCTCCCTTATTTTTCAGGAATTATTCAATATTTTCAATAAATGTTGTCTTAATGTTATTTTCAAATTAAAAGTATTGCAAATAATCTCATTACGAAATTTCGGATATCGGTGGGTCATGACGTCAAAAACAGGGTCGGCTCAAAGGAATATTTGTTATTAATTTATATGCCAATTAAAAACACACATTTCTCAAACTATTACTGCAAATCTCTATCTTTCAGCGGTTTACTTTGTAGTGTTGAAAGTCTGAAAATGTCTAGTAGATATAGTAAAGTGAAAGTATTGGCAGTAGCAGTTTACACTTTTTTTTTTTCGCTGCACTGCTCACTTATTTACAGTTATAGCTGCGGTATTATTCCTTACAAGCGAAGTATATTATAAAAAGTTGTTTCATATG
Source organism: Rhamnusium bicolor (assembly GCA_029963845.1). NCBI lineage: Eukaryota > Metazoa > Arthropoda > Insecta > Coleoptera > Cerambycidae > Rhamnusium > Rhamnusium bicolor. The sequence continues at coordinate 183,995 of JANEYF010000287.1, read as the reverse complement.
TTTTGTTGTTAAAATCCGCCGGCTGTCGCAAAAATACATTTATATGTTGAAAACAAACGGTCTATCTCGACAGATGTTATTGGAGCATATTTAAAATAGGGGAATATTTGTAAAGACGCCATATTTATTTCAGTCCCTAACAATCCACTTCTTTGCCCTGTAGTAGGGCTACTGTTCGATGAGCTGTGACAAAATCAGGATTGCTGTGTAAAATACTTTCTAGTTTTTTGTTTAAATGTTCAGCAATGTCTCCAGATAATTGATATATGTGTCCGTGTGTCCCACGGTAGAGTGCTGAAGAGGAAATTACTTATAATTATTTGGGTTTACGAGAAAAGTCTTCAGTGTTATAGTCTTAAGTGAGACACACTGTAGATGTAAGTAAAAACATCCAAAGTAATTATGGCCTAGTAGATAGAAATGCCTCAAAACTACACAACTGTTACAGTGAGAGGCTATTTTTCTGTCAAAATTCGGATAATCCAAATTAGAATTTATTTCAAAGATTCTAAAGAAATCGACAGTTAAGCAGAAGTAATTTCTTTCAAAATATAAGGTACTATAATTTTGTGGTTAGGGTTAAGCTCAAATAATAGCTACTCATAATTTTCCCAACTTCTACCTACACATTTATATCCACCATCAAAGCATGATCTGTTGTTCAAAAGGTATTTCCTGCTTGCACATTGTGGTCGAAATTTACTTCAGTTCTTAAGAATTACAAATTAGTTAACATATAACCATCTCTCATTCTAATATTTCAAATTAATTCTACGTCTAATTTTCTTTCATGTATGTACATAAAATTAATTTGTTTAGCATAACTAAACATGAAAACAAAAAGTGAATGTTATGTTAACATCAAAAATTAAAATAAATCGAAAACTTTAAATTTTATCACACAACTGTCTGAACCCACCGACAGGTGCTTTTATAATCGCTCTTTATTTTATTTTGTCTGGCCTTTGTCAAAATGGCATTCTCACCATTAAAGATATTACAGATTACAATACTGTTATGAACAGTTTAATAAAAAAATAATCTTTGTTATTAATGTGTATAAATAACAAAAATATAAAATATTGAATTTATTAAAAATTCTGAAGTGAGTTGAAACCTTGTATTTGCAAAATTATCATCCACATACTATTATATTATCCTAAGAAAGACTAATTTTATATTTATGACTGGGAAATAATCCATGATTTTTGCGCACTGTAGTAATTGTACTGTTGATTTCAATAAAAACGGGTACACTTTCTTTTAGCTATGTAAATCATTCGTTCTTTGATTGATATTAATAATCTTACAAATGTCACTTTGACGTTAATCAGTGGCGTCATTATTAAAAATGGTTCGACATCTAACAGATATTCAAAAATTTCGAATTGTTTCTAAAATTGAAGATGGTTGGTCCATAAGAAGACTTGCTGCTGAATACAATGTGAGTAAAACCACTATAATGAGTGTTAAAAAACAATGGGAAGCCAACCAAACGGTTTCCCGTAAAGTTGGTTCCGGTAGGCCCAGAAAGAGCAATAATCAAGAAGATGAAAATTTTATAAATTACCTAATAGAAAACCCTTTTCAGACTGCAGTAAATGCAATTTCAGAGACAAATTTCCCTGCTTCGGTATCTACTGCTTGCAGAAGAATAAAACTACAAAGCGACTTGAAGAGTTGTTCAGCGGCTAAAAAATACAAACTTTCAGAAGAAAAGGAGCAGGGTAGGATTATTTTTGCACTCAACTATATAATCAATGATGAAAACTTCTGGGGACAAGTTGTCTTTTCTGACGAAAAGGTTTTTAAATCCTGTAACGATGGACATGTTCGCGTTCCTTCCACTAGATACGACGAAAAATATACTTTCGATCCACAAATATCAGGAAGGTTTTCAGTCAATGTCTGGGCTTGGATGAGCCTAAATGGGTTAGGTGTGTGTTGGAACAGTGGTGGTCATCTCAATTCCATTAAATATATTGAAATATTAGACAATATAATGTTGCCATCAGTAATAGAGGTGTTTCCGGAAAATAATTTTATTTTCCAACAAGACAACTGCTCCATACATACGGCCCATCGTGTCATGCAATGGTTTCTTAATAAAAACATAGTGTTGTTACCGTGGCCATCTAAAAGTCCGGATTTAAATCCAATTGAAAATGTATGGGAACTAATGGTGAAACATAAGAAAATTAAATAACCATCCAAATACTGTCCAAAAATTAGAAGGGATAATTGAAGACGCTTGGGAGAACTTGTCGCAAGAAGTTGACCTTGCAAGAAATCTGATTTTGTCCATGTCTGCAAGACTTCAGGTAGTTTTAGACGCTAATGGAGCAATGACAAAATATTAGTTAATTCTGTATTACGTAATTGAAGTTCATTTATTTTATTTTTTTTATTGTATTTTTATGTTCAGTTTGCATTGTTTACATTTTTTTTTAATCTCAAGTGGCATTTTTGTGTTCTTATTTTAAAAATAGAATTATCATTATTCAGTTAGTATTTTAATTACAACCATTAGTAGAATTATCCGTAACAAATATTATTTTTTTAAACAATAATATGGCAGGCTTGAAAAAGTTATTTTCTAATATTTTTTAAAATTCCATTTGAATAAAATAAAAGAGAAAGGTTTAATAAGTTTAAAAACACAAAGAAAACCGATCTCCTCCAAAAAACCCAGGTCCGGGGTAAATCACCTCTTCTCCACCCCCTCTTGACATGCCTGGCCACCCTATTTACAGACATATGCACACAACTAAACTATTAAGATTTTCGATTACAAGAGTTGTACCAGTTTTTTTTTAAATCAAGTGTACTTACAAATTTTTTATAGGCAGATATATGAAAGCCAAGGTTTCTTGTTTGGATTAGGGTTGAGGTATTTGTAATAACTACCCTTTTCACTATTTATATATTCTGTCCTCCATTTCATTAGCAGATTTTTTATTGTGTCTGTCAGGTCTTCAGAGGTAATTAAGTAATCTTCAATATTTCCATTATGTAATGTTTATTTTGCTGCAATGTCTACCACTTCAATATTTCTTATCCAGCAATGACTTTTCAACGAAACAAGAGAGACGAAATTTCCTTATATTGCCTGATTTTCATTATTATGTCATTTACTTCCGTATTTCCATTTATAGTAACTGAAACTATCCAAGGCACTTTTATTGTCGGTAACAATTGCATATTGTATATGATTATGATTACTGATTATGGCTTTGTGCATGTTTTAAAGCTTCCTAAAATAGCTATTAGTTCAGCCTTATAGGTATATACATATATAAAATGCTGTGGAAGTTTTATGAACTCCTTTAGGTTTTGCTGAAGATCAAAAATTGCGCTTCCAGTTCAACTCAGTTTTTAGAACCATCGGATAAGTATTCGGGCAAAATTGCATTATATATAAAAATTAAACATTTTGTTACGTATTCTTTCGGGAAATTTGCTATAATCTCTTATAAGAGATTTAGTTGCTTCTTAATTTCAGAAATATTTAAAAAATGTACCTTTTTGCCCAGCATAAATGTAGTTGGTGAATTTAATTTATTAGAGATCTATTTTTCCTGTATATCTTGAGCAAGGTATTTTTCTTCTATAACTAAGATATAAATATAATGTTACTTTTGGTTAACAAGGAATACACTGGCGTTCTTATTTAGTATATTATTAATAATATTAAATTCTCTGCCATGCAAAAATGTATAAAATATTTTTATTAACAACGTTTAATATTAGTAGTGGGTTGGGCAACTCTATTTTAGTACACTATAATTACATAGCACACAAAACATTTGCCACGATTAAGAACATGTTGTATAATTAAAACTAGCCATGAATTTTTAAAGCACAGATCAAGATAAAGCATAATGTCTGTTAGTTACCCTAGTATTTTGTTTTATTCTACAGGCTGAATCATAACTTCATTAAAACCTTCCAAAATGAGCTTATAATGAAGGCCATTATGTTATAATGATTTCATTATTTCTCCATCTCGACATGCAGGTTTTTAAATTACCAAAACCAAGATGGCATCCAGCGGAAGGTATAAATTTTCTGGGATATAAAAAATTCCAAAACCATCCCTAATTTACTATGATGTAAGTTCGTTTAGAACACGCCCTTTGATTCCCCCATTATATCATGAATATTACAAGTCAGGTATAAGGAAACAGTTACGAACTATTAAAGAGTTTTATTTTATCTTAATCTACAGAATTTGATAAATTCTGAAGTTATGTTTGAATAAAAAACTAATATGATAATAATAATATTTACTGTATAAGAAGCACACAAAACGTACACCAGTTACTTATACCGAGAGATCAAAAAAATTCACGATGAAGGGCGTCTATGAATTTTTCAAACTCTTTGATTAAACTATTTAATACTATGATTTCATTATTACGCCAAGTGCTGAATTAGTTACTAATTTTTTTGAAAAATTTTCGAGTTCACAATGCTTTTGTTTTGCCAATAAGCATTTTACTGGAATCTTACATTAGAAATGGATCGAAAAATTAAAATAATATGTGGTCATTTTCGCACCGTAACTGTTACGAAGAATTCAGCGTTTTATGGAAGTTATACCTCTAGAACATATAATATAAAATTACACCATAGCAAGATCTTAATGAATCTTCTATGATTCTTTCTGTCGTCTAATTTGCATGGCATTTTACATGAGTATTTTTATCATTTTTTTAAGTAAATAAACATTATTATTTTAGTTTTAAATGTAGCATTCGGATCTGGCATATTTTTACATATTTTAACATATCTTTACGACGTTAACTATTTGCATATGTATATTCATATGAAGGGTGGCTATAGTCAGTGATATCAATATCAACAATAGTGTATATATTTTGATTAGAATGTAAAAAGATATTGGGGAAGTAGATGTTTACATGGACGTAACGACTTATTTATCACATTTAACGTTGCATAGAAAGATATACAGGGAGAGTCAATAGTGCGTAGGACTCCGATATCTCGAGTTCTACGATAGCTATAAATTTAAAAAAATACAAGCAAACTAGATAAATAAGTCTATAAGTAATTGTGCCAGAGATAAAATGCAAGATGTCACCTTCTTCAGTAATGTTTTATTCACTGATGAGGAAACTTTTTTATTAAAATGGATTTGTTCATAGGCACAATTTCCATTATTAATGCTTAGGAAAATCCTCACTTTTTTATGCAAGTTGATCACCATCACAGATAGTGGGGAGATTGGGGAGAAATTATTAGAGAACATGTAATAGGGCCACATTTCTTTGATGGTACATTGACTGGAGCTATTTAACTTAATTTTCTGGAAAACTATCTGCCACAGTTACTGGTTATTCTTCGTGAAGGGAATCTAAATAGGATGGTGCTCCACCACATTATTTAATTGTACTTAGAGACCAACCACTTAAATAATACCTACCCACTTCAATGGATTAGAAGAAATGGACACACTAAATGGCCTGCTAGATTCCAGATCTTACAAAAATTGATTTCTTTTTATAGGAATACGTGAAGGAAATTATTTATAAAAACACATCAACAGTACAAAATATGAAAGAAAGGATAATAACTGCTTTTAAATCTATCACACCGGCAATTTTAGGAACAGTAGAAACCTTATTTCAAAAGCGCATAGAGACGTGTCAATCAAAATAGGCAACATGTGAAGTACTTATTATAATTTTTTCTAATGAATTATTTCAAGAAAGCTCTATTTTTTAAGTTTATTCTTGAATTTTGTAATTATTACTCAATAAAACGAAAATGGTTGCAATTAGCCATAGGAAAGTACTTATAAAAAATGTTTGTTTTTCGTTTCTACATCATATCGTTGAATAATATATAGGGTGGTCCATTTGTAAAAATTGAGAAAATTCAATTTAAATAGTTCTTAATTAAAAATAATTTTTGGCCACCCTGTACATTTTTAGGAAGTAAAAATGATTCTAAAACATTAATTAGATGTCTCGTAACTAGTATCTACATAAGTTTTTCTTAAAACCCATAATTGTGACTGGTGAATTTTTCAATATGCATCTGCAATGGCATTATTTCAACAAAAAAATTCATTACATCCAAGTGGTTGGGAGATAGTCAATAATAATATAGGAATGAATAGAGTCAAAAAATGTACTGATATACATAGCATTCCATTAAAAAAAAGGCACTTAAGCCTGTACTTTCGTCTTGGCTCGCCCTGTATATTCGAAGATAATTTCCGGTTGCAGACTTTTCTATCTAGTTTACTTGCATTTTTTTTTAAATTTCTAGCTATCGTAGAACTCGAGATATCGAAGTCCGACGCACAATTGCCCCACCCTGTATATGGGGCATTCCACGCCAAATCACTCAGCCTGTAAGCCCGAACATTTTTAATTTCGCTGAAAATTTTTTGACTTTTTAGTACCACTTAAAAGTATTATTCAGGTAAATTTTTAAATTTTTATCTTAATTCCTCTAGAAATTTTAAGGATTTTCGATCAAAAACATTCAAATGGCTACAACTTTTTTTAAAAATCAATAGGTATCGTTTTTTTTTTCATCTGGAGTTTTACTTTTATAAAAATATTTAAAAGAAGTCTTAATTAATATCTTTCTTAGTTTGGAAAAAAATATTTTTGAAAATTTGATGAGCGTCGTTTGGTTTTTTCTTCAAAAAATTCTTAAAAATAATGTTAAGTATTTAAGAAATTTTAAGCCTAGTTTCATCAAGGTACGACTGCAAAATATTTTTTTTGCATTTCGAATAAAATATATTTTTTCATAAATTTACTGTTTTTGCTATTAAAAATTTTTTAAGACATCATTTTGAGATTAAAACGCAAGACCTGCCCACTACAACTTTATTTGTCCTAGAATCAAAGCTATAAATCCATCATTATTTATTTATTTAAATAACACTTCAGTGAAAAAATATATCTTTTGAAACAAAATTTTATCTCGTGTTAGTTAAATGAGTTCGGATAGGTTTCCGTCAGATATTGAAGAAACAGCGAACACCGTAAATGGGGTCTTTATTGCCCGAAAAATTGCGTGCCAAATATGAGTTGGCCTACGACTGCTTTGAAAAATAGTGGAAGGAAAAGCACGTAAATAATATTGGTAAAAAAAAATCCCTCTTTCGTACTAATTCGTACATCCAAGAAATATCCAAAATTCACAAAATCCTCTTAATTGTGGAGTAACTATTTTGCTGCGAACTATGCTTTCGTTGAGGAAAAAATTTCGATATTAGCAAATATACAAACCTTATAGCATTTCTTAAGAGAAATAGGAGAAGGCTATCAGCCAAAAAAAATCCAAGATTTCCAAGTTCCTAAGTGAAATTGGCGAAGAAAAATATCTATTACCTTTACCTATATTATTATACGTTCCTAAATTTTTGCTAATTAGGTATATTTTATAGGTAACAGTTATAATTGCATGACTGGTGCTTGCCGAAAGGAAGAGCTCACAAACCTTACTGTAGAAAATTTCAGGGACGAAGAAAACACATTTCATTTTACCTTAACTACCACGAAAATAAAAATAGTCCGAAAATTTTTTGGAACGGCTGGAAACGTCAAAGAATTAAGTTGTGAATATTCTTAGAAAATGAATATAGTTTAAAAAAAACTAAAAAACACGCTTTTAAAGCACATCAAACTAAAAAGTGAAAAATAATTATTAATATACACTGAAAACAATAATGAACGAAAAAAATACTAGTATTATTGTGAAAAAAGCGTGGGTTGCTCGATATACGAAAAATATGGCACAAAGCGCCTCACGCTTTTTTTCACAATAATACTAGTATTTTTCGTTCATTATTGTTTTCAGTTTATATTAATAATTATTTTTCACTTTTTAGTTTGATGTGCTTTAAAAGCGTGTTTTGTAGTTTTTTTAAACTATATTTATATTGCTTATTGATGCTGATATTATAACATATTACGATCCAACAGATATTTCTGAAAAAAAAAAAAAATTTATTTCAGCCGTGGGATTTGAACTCACGCCCGAGGAGTCCGTCGTTTCGCGTCGACTAAGACTTGCCCGCTCGACCAACGACCGAGCTGAGAACCACGGAATATACTTACAATATTAAGCCTCTGGCTCTCACGCAGAGGATACGTGAGGAAAGGACTGGCGATCCTGATCAGGATAATGATATAAACTTGTCAAATTATTGTATTGTTACCGGTTCTTCGTAAGTGTACAAAGTTTCAATTAAATCTGTCCGTTTAAAGTGGGTCAAAATCGAGTCCAAAGAGTCAGTTACTAACAAGCCCACAAACATACAGGTGAAGCTAATAAAAGCGTGATAATATATCATTTATACCCAACAATGTTAAATATGGGAGATTTTTGTACTATATAGGAACGGAAAATGCACTCTAGGAATAAGTTCATTCAGAGTATGTCAAAAAAGCATAGTTTCTTATTTACAATTACCAAATTTGGAACAACAAACTGGGCATTGCTTCAGAACATCTACCACAGTAGGCTGTGGCACGGCACTGGGGCTAGAAATCTAATTTTGTTTCTGAAGGGTATGTTGACGGGTCCAAGAATACAAGAAAAAATTACAAGGACAATTTTAGGATGATAGAAAGAACATATTGAAAATAACGGTCAAAGTATCCAGCAACCAATTAACAGTGTTACAAGATTTCAACAATCAAGTTCGAGTATAAATTTAATAAATTGTAAAGATTGTACAATAGAAATCTATAATAAGTAGATATTTAAGTTAATTTACTTACAATATTTACTTTTCCCACTACTGGTGGGAAAAGTAGTAATTACTTTTTCTGCTAGTGTGGAAATGAACTTCATTTTCTAACTCAAATTAATGGGAAAAGTATTTTTCACGGAAATAGAAAATAAATATTTTATATCATAATATCTTTAGTCTAATGAATGAATGTGTACATTTGCATGGATCCAGGATATTTAATCATCAATATGTATTCGATTTTACCACTCCTAAAGTTAAATTTTCGTTTATTAAAAGATGTTAAAGTAATTAAGTGTTGACACGCTGTTTTCGCATAACAAAAACAAATTTGTAATTAGCAATTTTTACACATCCTTCCGAAGCAAATAACAGCGATTAGAGTGCGTCATTAAAAAATTATTTTAGCACCGTTGTAAAAAATTATGATTAATAAAAATCATTGTCGAATACTCCACTCGTTAACTGTTAAACATTAAAATAGTAACCCCGAGGAGAAACCTTCAGCGAGTTGATTGCTCCAACTCGTTAACCGTAATGGTAAGCATTAAGCACAGGCAATATAGAGGTAATATTCAACTGCCCCAAGCAAATTTTCTAAAGGTGGTGCTTAAAAATTGATTCCTTAATGCTAGCCGTATAAATTATTTATGGTTATGATGATTTTATTAATCTAATGTAAATAAAATTAACCATCATGATTCTATATGTTGTAGTACAATGATGAAAGATACATAAAGGGATACGATTAGTTTCAAATTAGATCGTTGGCATTTATTAAAAATAAGTATAATGTGTTTGTTCGTAATTTTTATTTATTAAAAGGATAAATCGTTTTCAATATGTTGATATTTTCCTATTCTCTTTTTGATTTGATGATTATCTTATATACAATAGAGCCTTACTGTTTTAGTACATTTTTTAGAAAAAAAACATAATATATAGAATATTCGTCATTTATTATTACTAAAGATCTGGAGGTAACGATAAATTCCATAGACGATTTACGTAGATATAGTATATTGTAAACACCCAATGAAATATTCCCAATAGTATATTACATAGTGAGCATGGAAAGTAGCATGTAACATACGAGTGTGATGTTTCAATTTTTATAAAGAATATTTTCTTTCAAAAAAATTTGAACGAAAAATTAAAAGTTTTTATCAGGTAATTGGACGCCTTGCAGCTATAAAAACAATTACTTATTGACAGGCACCTTGACGGAGGTGCTCGTAATTATTGTCGAGTGTCCAATAGCAATGCGAATGCATAAGGGCGTCCACCCTTTGTTGGACTTTTCTGTATGAAGAGAAAATTAGTCGAGCATATTATAATTATATTTATTGTTTTACTGCACTTTTAATTGTGTTAATTCGAATTCTGGTAGTGTTTTAGTACTCAGAATTTTTAAAACTTACCTGTAGAATTGCAGCAAATATTTTCTTTGCAATCCTTTCGAGAGTCAACAACGGATAGACGAACCGTAGATATATATAGACGGATGTGCCTTGATTGCTATCATGTTTACGCCCACCGCCCTATATATATACACTTAATTAGGTAGTATTTATAAAACGTCTATATGAATAACAATGCAAAATTACAAACAATGGAGATTAACTTGTACAGTTCCTTCAGAGGATAAAGGGAATTTGTGGATTAGTGATATCCCGCAGTTTCAATTTACCATCATTAATTAATTGCACAAGTTGTAAAAAAGTGCTTCTTGCAACGTGGAAGCAAGCATTAAGAAACACATTTCTCTGTTTATGAGTGGTAATATTACTAATATTACAGGTAATCCACTATTTAGACAATTTTTGCAAAAGGGCATTATAGCAATATTCAGGTGCCATCGGAAACGACACCAAGTAAAAATATTTATCACAGGGATGTAACAGTATTAAACAAAAAATTTATTTCTTCTCACCTTCTTTGGGTATTAAGCCACTGTTCTATAAATTATTTTAAAAAATTGATAAATAAATATATGCGTCAAAAAGATCAGTCAGAGGTTGGTTTTTGAAAAAACTGCTTTTTCTTATGCAAAAAATGTCTCACCTAAAAAAATATATCAATCTGAAAAAAGAAACTTAAATGTCAAATATTGAGTTGACGTTTCGAAGTACACTCTGATTCCGTTCTCAAAAGTAGAGCAAAATTTAATAAAACATTGTTTTTGCAGCAACGTCAAACATAACAGTTTTTACTTTCTTTTACCTAATATAAGGAAGTATAGTAATCGTAATTTTTTTTCGACCTCGAGATTTTGATTGATTTATACGTTTTGAACCCTCCTGAATCCATTCTGACTATTTTTCGAATGATGTCTGTCGGTGCGTGTGTGTGTGTGTATGTGTGTATCCGTGATAACTCAAAAATACTAATAGGAGACCCAAATTTGATAGTCAAGATTGTCAAAAACATTTTAGGTGGCACATTAAATTTGGCGAATGTGGTACCACCAGAAGAGACACGATGAATGAAAGAAGAAAAAAGGTACAATTTCGGAAAATAAATTAAAAAGTCTTATTGCATTTCTGGAGGAATCTCGACGAATTAGAATGAAAAAACATGACTTCATGGAAAAAAATCTGTCCGCATGTCTGCAGTATCGCGACAGCAGCCACAGTTTTTGAGATAAAGATTTCAAATTTATTCTAAAGGCCAAATACAATGACAAATTCGATGATGAGCAAAATTGACCAGCTGAAAGGAGGTCTACGGGACCCAAACTTTTTTTATATTTGCCATTAGAAGAAATATTTCTTGATAAAAGATTATAAATCATGCCTACTATATCAAACCAATAAAATATATTTTCCAATTACTTAAATAAAGCTGATGTAAACTTAAATTTCATATACATTTCAAGAAGAAGTGGGTACGGTGTAATAGGCACAGCGAAAGATATCTATAAGTTTTCCCAATTACCTTCCAAGAAAAAAAGGGAAATATTGAGAGACCTAAAATATTTTTTTCTGACACATATGAGAGCACGGCAGAAGAAGAAAGATTTTTGTTCAGAACATACAACATGCAATTGTAAGATCCCATGTTTACAGGGCGACGGATATTGTCTCTTGCCCTAAAACACTTGGTCTTTCAATTAAAGCCACCAATAAGTGACTGAATTACTGTTAGTAGTTTTCGTTTGTGTCATTTTGCCTAAGTACTTTTGCAATCCTGGATGGTGTTGCACCCTCAAGATTCAAATCCGCATGATCTATATCTTTGAGTTTACACCGTATGATAGATTTTGGGCCTCCAGATTCCCAAGTAACATATAAAACATCCTGGTCCATGAAAAGTGACAATCTGGCTGATTACTTAAAGTGCAACATTTGCGTCTGGGCATTAACCAAAGTTGATTTTATTAAGTGATTATCATTATATGAATGAAAACAAATAAGAATATGGCCATCTAGAAATAGACTAAATGCGTCAGACATTTTCTGTCGCCCTGTAAATACGGGGTCTATCAATTGCAGTCACAAATGAGCGACTGGCTTCCTGTCAGTAAATCCCGTTTGTGTTATTTTGCCTATATTATGTCAATCTTTTCAGCTAAGCTACGCCGTTCTGATGAGGATCAACAAGTGCGAAACACGTGTCGACGGTATGCATCCTTTGTACGGGTCTCACCTGTCTTACATAACATTTTTCTTAAGATATACATACATATATGTATATAGGACCCACTGCGCGTCATATTTGGACTGCTATTTTGAATGTTGCATTTTTGATATTAGATTCGGCATCAGCGACTCCAAAATCCCTCAAGTACCAATTTTAACGGAAATCCAATGAGGCCTTGAATTTATGTCAACTTTTGATGCAGATAGCCCTACTATGCACCGATTTTGAGGTTATGCGTGCATTTGATAGATAATTTAGTGTTCTTTAAATTTGCATACTTGCCTTTTTTTTTGAAAAATCAATAGTTCTCGACAAAATTCCAAAAAACAAAAAATATCTACCTTTGGGGGTGTTTTTGAGGTAGTTTTCGAAAGAGTTTACTTAGACCCTTCCCTAGTATTACTTTTAGTCTCCCAATAAATACTTTCCAATTAAAGACCAAAATCTAACACAAACGGTCACTCACTAGTCAATTTTATATGAGGATTCGTACCTACTACTGATATTTTACAGTAGCTACGGCAACGAGTAAATATTTACTCGTTGAGCTACGGCCTCTAGATGAAAAATGCATGAACAGGAACATTTTTCTCTAGTCAGAACTCTTTATCTTGTACTTACAGCATACGTTGGAAAAATGAAAAAATACCAAACTAAAAAAAAATATTTTGCTTATTATTGCTTACTCCCACATTGGAATTTAATTTATGTGGGTGTTGCTGAGTTATAAATATACTCGTAATATAAACGCTGTTGCAATACATGTCATAAATACACATTATAATTATTATTTAAAGCACGATTTACTACAAGGTTTACGATAACATAAATTTGAAATTATTTGTTATTGAGGAAGTAATGGAATTATTGATAAACTCATTCTGTTATTTACCTTTGTTTATATGCAGAACAATTTTTATTGACCAAAAGTATTTGAAGACAATGCACCATTATTTTCCTTATAAAATATTTTTTATAAACAGCCTCACCTAAATATGTTTGTAATAATATTGGCATGCAGTACTTTTATTTTTTATAAATGTTATACAAGGCTTTACTTAGTATCACGAAATTTCCTAAAGCGTGATTCTTGAGTAAATTCTACTACAATCTTTGTGATCTAATTTACATGCAACTCCATTTTTCCGAAATGTACATAAGGAAAGATTAATAACCCTTCCATATCGAGTTCCACTAAAATCTAACGATCGGTAAAAGAAACATTTCTCGAGAAAGTTACATTCCACTAAATCAAGTTCATCGCACAATAAAATATGAAAAACGCCATCTTCATCGTGTCCAAAAAGTTGACAATTTACTTACAAAACGACCATATTCCATGGTATATAATTCAGTCCCTGGCTAATTGGTAACAGACAGAGGTACCTGTTTTATTTTCTGACGAATCTGTTTTTACGAGAAACCAATTAATCTACATAATTCGCATATTTATTATGCAAGAGACAATCCTCGAGGTGTAATTTTGGCACAGGTTCAATATTAGTTCTCAGTAAATGTTTGGCGAGGACTTATCGGGCCATATTTAATAGGTCCTCATAATTTTGAGAGCATCAACTATAGATGCAGACTGCAGATGTTTTCCATGGAAGCTAGGAAAGCACAGCTTCCCTTACAATAATCATAAAATAATAAATTATATTATTTATTTTCTTATCGCTACCAATCTCTTTTTTCTACGGTGCTTATGAACTCGATATGTGTTAAAACAAATGTTTTAAAATACGTTAAGTTACAAAGTTGCAATGCATGCAACTTCACGATGCCGATATTGCTCGACCGGCTCCGAAGTAAGTTGTTCGCGTATTCACGGTAAATATGTAATATTTTTGATTAAACGCAAGCGTGTATTTATAATTACAATTAGATGTACAATCGAGACGTTTAGTTTATTTATTTTAAAGTGTTTTTTGGTGGTTGCTCCACATTATCAGTATTTATATTGACTTTGGATATTTAAATTATTTATTGCTTAAAATATAGTTCAATTATTATAATCGCGAGAAACGTTAAAAACAAAGTTAAAAATAGTGCGGATGTAAGCTGTAGGCTAGACAGCTTACATGCTAAGCATAATGGATACACCGGGTCTCTCAACTTCGCAAAATACTGAAACTATATTATGTGAATGTGATGTGTGCAATTTAGTGATAAGGGGATTTTCAGCTTATCATTTTGAAAGTAAAAACCAAATTATTTTAAATAGGCCAACTCCAACTTTAACAAAGTTAACCAAATAGACTAAATTATGTAAGACATTCCCAAACAGAAAATTATCAAAAATGTAAATGGCTCACTGGTTGCAACACTAAGTCGCTTTTATTTTGTTGGCCATGCCTTCTTTTTTCAAATGAAAAAAATTTGTGGAACAAAAATGGATTTTCCGATTTAAATAATTTGCACAAATTAATAAAAAACCATTCGTCGTCTATAACATATATTCAGTCATTAAATATGATTTGAACGAAACAACTACTCAGCGGGCAAATACCCCGACCTTCAAATCATTATGCTACTATCCGACCGACATCATAGATGTTTCTGTGGCGTATAGCGACTTGCGAAGCAAGTACCGAGAGCGGCGACCTCTAGCCCAGGTGGACTAAACTACTGCTATTAAATATGATTTGAACGAAACAACTACTCAGCGGGCAAATACCCCGACCTGCATTGGATTACACGTTCAAATCATGATAGAACAAATAAGGTCGAAACCGGTCTATATCTAATTAGGAATTGACAAATGATATTGGCTATCGATCTATCATGATTTGAAGGTATAATCCAATGCAGGTCGGGGTATTTGCCCGCTGAGTAGTTGTTTCCTTCAAATCATATTTAATAATAGTAGTTTAGTCTCTCGGTACTTGCTTCGTAAGTCGCTATCCACCACAGAGACATCTATGATGTCGGTCGGATAGTAGCATTTAGACCATACGAGAAGTTTCATACCTCTCACCACTACTCAATTTATCTTAGTTAGTATATGACTAGCAGGTTGGCCACTATCATTTGTCTGTTCCATAACCTATGGCATACTGAGGAGAACAAATAAGTTCGAAACCGGTCTATGTCTGGTTAGGAAGTGACAAATGATATTGGCTATCGATCTATCATGATTTGAATGTGTAAACCAATGCAGGTCGGGGTATTTGCCTGCTGAGTAGTTGTTTCGTTCAAATCATATTTAATAACAGTAGTTTAGTCCACCTGGGCTAGAGGTCGCCGCTCTAGGTACTTGCTTCGCAAGTCACTATCCGCCACAGAGACATCTATGATGTCGGTCGGATAGTAGCATTTAGACCATACGAGAAGTTTCATATACCTCTCACCACTACTCATATATTCAGTCCATTATTAAAGAAAAAACTTTCGGTAAAGGAAAAATAGAGGATGCTTTGGGCAATTAATTGAGAATAAGCCATGAACAACCTAATCAAGAAATACGAAAAAATCGCGAAATCCTTAAAAGATTTGTAGATATGGTGTGTTTCCTAGGTAAACATGAGCGCGCTTGGTTTTCGAAGTCACGATTTCATTAACTTGCTGGCAAAATATGATGAAATATTACAATTCCATTTAGCAAATTCGACAGCACTTCCAATCTTATAGAAAATGATTTAATTTCGTGCGTAGGAGAATTTGTATTAAGAAAAATACGGGGCGAAATAGAGGAAACATTGCAATAAACTTGTAATTTTCCTGCAATACGATCGGAACATTCAATGATATACAACACATCGGAATTAAGGTATAGATAGAAATAGTGTTTGTGACTTACGGAAATCCCTTACTGATTGTGGACTTATTCAAGCTTGCCTTAAAATTCTTAAATTATGTGAATTAACTATTTCCGCCATAAATGCTTCGATCGTAATTTTTTCGCGTTAAAAAGAATTAAAAGATGTTATCCATAGAAAAGGAACTAATTCAAGAAATGTCACGAGAGCATAAGTTTTGTGATGATATCATTGATGAATTTGCAAACCGAAGCCGGAGAATCATTGATGGATAGTTGAATAAATTTTTTTCCAAGAATTTGTTACCTTAATCATCTATTGCAATTATTTTTGATTTCTTAGCATTGCATATAGCCATCATATTTCGTTTTAAGAAAAGTTACTAGTTTCAGAAATTTACTTATGTCAATATTATTTCTGATAAAAAACATCACTTTCAACAGTGAATATTGTGCCAAAAAAATAGAAGCTTTAACATGTTTTGCCTTCTCCTGAACACAACAAAATTACATTAATTTCAAAATAATTAACCTTGTTTACACCATTACTTTAGTTACTAAAATAAATTTCATAATGTTTTGCAAAGCCTTCCATTTTTAAAGTAAGAGATACTAATTTTTTTTATAATTAGTTTACATTTTAAAATGCAGAATTTACTTGATAATGCCCTAGGAGATTTCGCATAGAAAAATTGGTTAAAATGAGATACCACTTAAGTTTTTGCTAAATACTTTAATATAAACCGGTGTTTTCCTAACTTGTGAAGGGTACATACATATATATGTAACATACATTTTAAAGACACAATTATTTTGCGTGTTAAATATCAAGTGGTTTAGCCATATTTAAAAAATTTTGCATTTTTAATAAAACATTTCACATTACCCAAATCCCGTCTATTTCTCAAACGTCTTAATTATTTTTTTAATACTTTCTTTAATTTCACAAATATAATAATCTATTTCATTTCAATTATAACTTCTGCTTTAATTAGTTCAACCATATCTTCTGGATACCGGAATTTTTTTAATATCTAAAATAACAAATCTTTACATGTACCCACTATACGCTATACAACCACTTACTTGATATGAATGACATGAATAACATTATATTATAATTGTGTGTTTTTGAATAAAAACTATAAATACTACTTTCATGCAGACAAATTTAAATTTAGCCATATATCCATTTTGGTCTGAGGACTAATTTTTCATTATACCATGCACATTGCACATCATCTGTTTCTTTTTAATTAGTTGTCTCATTTTATTCTAAATATTTTTATTAATCGGTTCAATTTAAAAAGTTGTTTCGTTTATCTTGTAAATTTAGTAATATGTTCTGTTCAGTTAACCAAGGCGGGCAGAAATGGAATGAACGATGGCAGATGTTCGCTCATGATGTAGTCTGATTGGCGGGACAACCATTTGTTCAACTGTCAATGACGGTGATGTGCTGTGTCGACCGTCTTCATACCATCGGTGCCGTAGGCTGGCTGATATGTTAATGTGATGAAAAAGGATATAACAACCAACACATGCTGCGTAAACTGCCTAATATATTGTGTATGGGATCAGCAAAGATCTTGAATTAAATGATTTCGTTCAGGATTGTTCAATATTAGAGTATTAGGCAATTTGACATCAGTGAGTAACTTTTAATAAAATCAAAATTAGTTTGAAATATAATATAAATCACTCAGTTAATTCTATAATCAAGTAAGGAATAAAATTAAAAAACAAAAGGTTTTGTGAAAGCTACATCATAAATTAAAGGAAATATTTAGATTTTAATAAATTGTTTCTTGATATGTTAAGCTAAAAGAATTTGTTTAGCATCCATATGGAGACAAAAGTCGGACAAAATTTGTACAACTTTTAAGTGGTTAATATAAAAAAATTTTAACAGAGAAAAAAGTTTATTTGTAAAATAAAATTATACCTATAATAGAGAATGATTGGTTGCTGCTACATGGTAAATTGTGTCATTTGCTTGAATTTTTTGTTTCTTTTGTTTTAATAGAAGAACAGGTTCACTAAACATGAAACATCACATACCGTTCACACAACGTACATTCCCAAGCTGCACAAGAAGTTGTAGTTTGGACATCATGATGTTACAGTTGCTAGAAAGATTGACTGTTTGGTTACAGTGGCTGTTATAAAAACCGCATTATTACGTTTTAAAGATGTAATAGTGGTCAAAATGGGGAATAATATTCTAGCCATTGAAACGTAATTGGAGCCAAATGAACACTAGCCTACATTTTTTATTATTGTGGCTGTTTTAATGCTAGCTACGAAACGATTTTTATGGCGAAAGTGTAATCTACAGTTTGGCTTTTATGGAAATTATTTAGTTATAAATTCGTCTCAAATATTACTTATTCAAGTGTGGTTATGTTTTGGTTATAAAGGATTTTGTCAAATAAAATGGACATACATCATACTTATAATATACAGTTCTTGGTCAATGAACAATGAACAAGAGGATCAAATCTATTACCGCAGGCATTGTTCCTGTAATCTTATACAAGATACTCATAGAAACAAAGAGGGCCCCTGAAATACCTATGTTTTAAGTGTAATTAAATTGATTCGAAATATATTAGTACTATACATTTGACAATTTCATAGAGCGCAATAGATTGTAGAGTTATCAAAAATGATTAAAATATCGAATTACTAAATTAAAACGTTATTTTAGAGGTAAATTTAACAAAATATTGAAAATTCAACGTAATGGCCGCCGTTCGGGTACTTGTTTGATAGAAAACATGGTGGCAAGTTGGCATAATTTGGCATATGTTTTCGGTAATGATGCTAGAAATAAGCCAGAATATGACTAAAATAGTACTAACAAACTTTTTAAGCCGAATCGTAAATTTAATTGGTAATGTTGGCCAAAGGACAACCAGAAATCTGACGAGAAATTTGGTTAAAATGGTTAGTAGGTTTCCTCACCAAAAAATGGCGAATCTATGGTCTATAAAGAAAACATAACGTCTTGTTTGTTTATGACACAGACAGGAGGAACAGGCACACCGTATGGCATAACAACATACATTTCATTCCTCAGATAATACCTATCTTCTTATTTGAGTTTTAACATTACTTTTATAATGGTTGCTATTAACTGATATATGCAGAAGAGAAAATTGTTACTATTTTATCTGTAACTTCACTACACTACATATTATATTGTCTGTGCATTTTGATTTCATCTTTATTTAATTTACTACTTCAAATATATACATAAGAACTCCCTTCCTTGAGGGATTCAGGTATATGATTAAATTTGATGTTTCAAGAACACCCCCCTCACAGAAGGTATTCAACAAATACCGATTGCAGCAATTATTATTCCAAGTATTTGACTAATAAAACTAATTTACAAGATGTCGCATACAGGGTATACTAAAGTTAAACAAGAACTCCTTTAGGTCTTACAATAGAAGATCATTAACAGAAATATCGCTTCGTTACATTATAAAGAGATAATATAATGAAAAGAAATAAATATACTATAAATAGGGTGAAGAAATAAACTTAACTCGCAAATATGTTTTGTTTTTTTACAAACAGCATAATTATTATTAGATACATAATATAAACCTAAATTTTTACTTGTTTCAGTATCTGTCATATATTTAGATATGAAGTGTGTAAGCAAAATAGGCTTTTATGACTACAAAATTAATTTAAGAAAGAGCATTTAGTAACGACTTCTTTATTATTTTAGTCGAAATGCGTAATTAACAGTTAAGAAAATCGCCAAATAAAGTTATAATGTTTTGGTTAATTTCTTGGCAATAGTTCAGATATCAACATTATATTAATAACTAAAACTATTCCAACATATTCTAGTCATTTTTATAGCTGCTCTTACGACTTAACGTTGTTGCCATTTAATTACTTGCTCTACATGACCATTAAAATGACTTTATAACCAAATCCGCAAGGCCATATTGTGGCTACTATCAATGACCAGTATATAGCTAAAAAAAGGCCATCATTACATTTTTGTGTTTAAATTTTATGTTGAACCACGACTAATATAACATGGCCAAAATGCAACTTGACGAAAGCCATTAAAACGTTTTTATAACCGAATCTTGGTTATTTCAGCTACCTGTCATATTTGTGCTGCTTGGGTTTTCTTCATAAAGAAGTCCATCTAAAAATATATGAATTGTAACTTCAATAGAACGATTAATATGTACTTCTTTACTAGAACGTCAGTTGTTTGAACAAGGATTTCATTCGGTTTAAGCTATGTGTGAAAGATACGGTTAGCAACAGTACTTGAAATAATGTAATTTTTGTGACAGCTTAAAATAAGATTTCCACTCCACTTGAGGTAAATGCGACTTTCATTAATTTCATTCTTTTAAAAAAGTCAATTAACGAATCAAATCGAAATGAGTTAGTTTATTAGCATACTAACTGACGAACTAAGACAAAGAACATATCCTATACATTTTTACTGTGTTATTCTATTACTCTCGTGATTGTCTTTTTAGGGTTGCCTTGTCAGTGTTAATATGGATAGCTATCGGTCATTCAATTAATCAACCACTTTTTACAACTAAGCAGTCATATGTGGTGCATATTTTGGAAGGATTCATACATAAACACGGCCGAGGTTGCTTTAGATAACTCCGCCATTTTTTCAAAGCTCGTGGACGACCGTACACATGTACATGCTGTTATCCGCTATTGTGATGTTGAGAAAAATTAAATTGAAAATAAATTTTGGTTATTCTAACTATACTACTTTTAATTTAAACTACTATCACACCATTGTGTGTTGACAATTAAATAAATCACTCAAATTTGTGTATTCATAAAAAAAGACAAACATTTTGTTTCCTAAAAACTAGTTTGAGGGCGGGATTGTTTATTCGACCTACAAAGTCTATATATTACCATAAACTGGTTCACGTTGATAACTGATGTACTCTTACTTGCACAGCCGAAAGTTGCAAATGGAAGGTGAAGGTGAACGTCGTCAAGTCGGAGGCTATTGTTTTTACTAATATAAGGATAACAAAATTATTACCCCTATTTCGATGAGGTGCAACCAAATTAAAATGAAACAGTATGTAAAATATTTAGAGGTAATTTTGGATAAAGGACTTTATATCGACAAGCACGTAAACGAAACAATACGCAATGACAGGAAATAGCAAACTAAACAGGGATAAAAAACTAATTTACACAATGATAATAAGACCGGCGCTAGTATATGCTGCGTCGGCCTGGTATTCGGCGAGTGTGACGACGTTACACCAATTGCAGGAACTGGAAAACAAATTCCTTCGTCTCATAAGTAACTCAACAAGATATACCCATTACCACAACTTTGCAGTGACATTGTACCCATAGTGGATTATATCAGAGATGATTGTGCACTAACAGCCAACATTATAAATACGGGAATATAACCTGCCGTTTCGAATAAAACATAAATTACCATACCAAACAATACCCATTTTCAGACAACTTTAAATCACGCTCCTCCACAAAATGAAAGGATACTCCCACGTTATAAAAGGGGCACCAAAATTATATTTTTTCTCAACTTTCTCATCTTTTCTTTTTTGTTCGTTTTTGTTATCGAAATTCCCCACAAAATTTATTCCAAATTATAAGCTCACCATTAGTAAATTGCGACACATTATCACATATGCATGAAATTATCAAATACCCAAAAATAAGCGGAGTTAGACATTCCCGATCCCCAGTTCAGTATTATTTAGAGGCGAGCTTTCTAGTGTAGCAGCTTGGCTCGTCATAGCATGATCAAAATTTTAAATTTTTTTACACAACCTTTTACACTACCTATACATATATTTATTTTTCTGCATTGTTTTAAAGTTTTTATATCAACGGCGTATACTTTTGCATACGTCATTAATTTTCTCGTCCTAGTTAAAATTACACAATTTAAAATGTTTTTTGTATTGTTGTAAATGCTTTTTAAGTTGTAAGCCCGGACTGGCCCCGTTCGACCTAATCCATCAATGGGGATGTCCCACTATATTAAAAGTTGAATTTCTTTTTTATTATATATGATTCTAAACTATTCATGTAATCATTATCCATAAGTGGTTGAAGTTAAAAAAAATTGACTACAAAAAAATATATAAAAATTTGGATTAATTTAAAATTGCCCCCAGTTAATCAACCAATGAAATAATGCGCCTTGTGATATGGACGAACCTGTGTTGCCATATTTCCTATGTTTAAGTATTGTTTTGGTAACTGAAAACTATTTGTAAATATTTGTGATTTTGACCGATTTCGTTAATTTGTATATTAATTTTTGTGTTATTTTTATATTAAACATTTTTAAGACTATTTTAAATTGAATAAGAAAATAAGAAGCTAAGTATTTATGAATGTTTGAACTTATACTGTATATATATATACATATATATATATATATATATATATATATATATATATATATATATATATATATATATATATATATATATATATATATATATATATATATATATGGAAGAAAAGGATAATGGGTATTGCCCGCAAAAAAAGGATGAATCCATCGACACGTGTTTCTGAGTCACTACTCGTAATCATGACGGCTATAAGTTGTAAGGATAGGTACAACTTAGGTTCAACAACACAAAAGGAAACCACTGACAGGGAAGCCAGTCGCACATTTGTGGCTGCAATTGAAAGACCCCGTGTTTACAGGGCATCAGACAATATTGCCACGGAGGCAACTATAGCTACCTGCGTGGTATTCCCTACCCAGGGTTTAGAGTAACAAATAATAGAAGGTTACTGCTTTGTTACTCTAAACCCTGGGTAGGGAATACCACGCAGGTAGCTATAGTTGCCTCCGTGGCAATATTGTCTGATGCCCTGTAAACACGGGGTCTTTCAATTGCAGCCACAAATGTGCGACTGGCTTCCTGTCAGTGGTTTCCTTTTGTGTTGTTGAACCTAAGTTGTACCTATCCTTACAACTTATAGCCGTCATGACTACGAGTAGTGACTCAGAAACACGTGTCGACGGATTCATCCTCTTTTTTGCGGGCAATACCCCATTATCCTTTTCTTCCTGTTGCATCTCATCCCGCAGTAACCTTCTATTCTTTGTTTATATATATATATATATATATATATATATATATATATATATATATATATATATATATATATATATATATATATATATATATATATATATATATATATATATATATATATATATATATATATATATATATATATATATATATATATATATATATATATATATATATATATATATATATATATATATATATATATATATATATATATATATATATATTACAGTATAAGTTCAAACAATAGAACGAAAAGGATCATGGGTAAGGCCGGAAAAAAGGATGAATCCGCCGACAAGAGTTTCTGAGTCACTACTCGTTATCAAAACAGCTATAAGTTGTAAGGATAGACACAACTTAGGTTCAACAACACAAAGGAAACCACTGACAGGAAGCCAGTCGCTCATTTGTAGCTGCAATTGACAGGCCCCGTGTTTACAGGGCAACAGACAATATTGCCACGGAGGCAAATATAGCTACCTGCGTTGTATTCCCTACCCAAGGCTTAAAGTAACAAAGTATAGAAGGTTACTGCTGGAAGAGATATAATGGGAAGAAAAGAATTATGGGTAATGCCCGCAAAAAAGGATGAATCCACCGACACGTGTTTTTGAGTCACGAAATAAAAATTTCAAAAATTGCAAACAATACTTGAGTATGGGCGTTTCAATAAAACGCGCGTGGCGGAACTCCCATTAATGTTCTCTCTCGTACGGGTGGGGCTGCATAAGGTGCTCTCTCTCTCTCTTGCACTCATCAAAATCAATTTTATGGTATGACACCCGCTTTCCACCACCCAATCAGTATGGCTCTTTGGATATCGCCTGTTGCTTATTTTTTGAAGGTACTGTTCAAATTTCAGCCTTATCTGAATAAGTAAATTTCACCTCAAAACGGCAACCTTTGACCTGGTATATAGTTTCCACCAACCAAACGGTATGGCAATTTTTGTTTCATTAATAGAATGGTATTAGCTATCATTACTGCAAAGTTCAGCTTTGTCGAAATGAATAAAATTTTGCAATTTTTCAATATTTTCAAAAATTCAAGGGTGCGTACCCCACCGACGTCCTTTAGCCAGCCACTCTTTCTTTGAGGCGATCTAAACTAATATTTTTGCATATTTCCAGCCTTGTCGAAATTCATATTTTGTCAAGGCCACTAGCTCTTAGATTATTATTGAAACTTTTCTTTCTCTCACGATTGTCGAAGTCTTGATACTTAAAGGTGGGACGACCTGTATATTAAATGAAGTATTAAAAATGTAGACGTTTCGAAATATCAATCTGCCACCGTTATCAAAACAATAAAAAATTTGAGGTGTATACATATATATACAATGTGCTTTACTTCTCATCATTACACCCCCTGTATCTTCCTTTTTTTGTGATTTATTTCAAATTTTCATCATTTATACTACCCTTTAAGCCCCGGTTTTTTCAATGCATAGTTAGCAAAATCATCCATTAGTTACTGTAAAATAGGTGAATTCTTATGACCGAGAAGTATCTAACTGACGGATAATTTAGCTTAAATTTAATAAACCGACCCTAAAAGGTTTATTTTTACAATTTTTAATAATACATGTATTTGGTAAACTTATCTGAAAAGTCAACCATCATCAATAATGTTTATCTGTTTCCATATACAAAAGACACCTGGTTACGTTACATGCACATTAGTTACATGATTCAATTAATATGGCCTCCAATTCACACGCCCCACATCGGACTTCAGCATAAAAGCAGCAATTTTAACGCCTTTAATTGGAAATGCCTATTAAATTGTTATCTCCGCATGATCAGGAGGTAGTTAGCTCATTGTAAAATTAACATGTTCAGTTACTGTTCAATTTTTGCACGTTACGTAGCTTTGTTTCTGGTTGAGCAGCGGGTAAGTAGTTTCAGGTTTAAACGATGACGACAAAGTATAGTATTTATAATAAGAGCGTTGTAGTAGTGTGTTATATCATGGTGTAATTAAAATTATATTATCGATATTTTTATTAACGTGATCTACTACAATAAGAAGTTGTAAATGGTATATACATGGAAAAAATTGTGAGGACAGTAATATGATATTTTTGGTTCATATGTCTAACGGAGCCAATATGAATAAATATAAAATTCGTAATACCGCTGCGCTGTTCTGTTCTCATCTTCTTTATATATATATATATATATATATATATATATATATATATATATATATATATATATATATATATATATATATATATATATATATATATATATATATAGAATATACCTACAATATTAACGCATTCTGCTGGTTTTTCATTTTTATAATTTTTTATTCAATAAACATAAAATATTTGCCTGTTACAAAAATTTGCCTGTTCACAAATATAGTGACAAAAATATGTCTTATATTACATTTAGATTTACAAATGTAATTCGTGACTTAAATAGATATTTTTTTACAACTTAAACAACATATTTTTGTTATTGTTATTGTCATTATCAATTTAAGTACTATGTATTTACCACTACTAGTAAATGCTGAGAATATTCTACATCTGAACTTGCCACTTGTATTTCTTTTATTATATTGAGTGGTACTTAGATATAAGAACAAACTGTGTCAACTTTGGATAATTTACCCAAAAAATTTGTAACAGATGAAACTGAAATTAATAATTGTGGTAGAACGACTTTGTAGAAGTTTCTTCAACGCATCGGTCTTTTAATTTAAAAAAGTTAATAAAAAGGCAAGTTGTTATTGCAATTGAAATGACTTCAAGAATGGCGAATGGAATATTTGACAAAAATCAAACAATATAGAATAAAAAATAAACCGATTATCTACTTGGATGAAACATGGTTTAATACGTATGATACGCCATGAAAAGGTTGGGTTGATTCTACTGACCAATATAAGACAAAAGCACCATCACTGAGAGAAAAAATGCTATATTACATGTCGGATCTACAGAAAGATGGATGCCAAATGCACTGTAATTATCAGCGAAAAATGTAAAAGAATTCTATGTTGATTATCATGAAGTTCCTGAAGTTCCTTGCTCAAAAGAAAAAAAAAAAAAAAAAAAAAAGGAAGGAAAACAACAATAAGGAAGGAAGAATATTCAAAAGAAAGATTAAAAAAATTTATGATAATTTGGAAAAAAGTTATTGCTCAAAAAGCAGACAAAAATTGCGACAATTTTGCAGAAAGTATGGAACACTCAGTTTTAAGGCTTCCACCGTATTATTCTACTTTTAATCCTATAGAGCACATTTGTCGTCCATCAACTAAAACTGAAATTCAACGCAACAATATTTCATACCTACTCCAAATGTCAGTGTATTGAAACTAATTGATAGTGAGGTGGAAGAACTTCTACTAAGGAGCTGAAATAAGTAGCACCTATCTGGCTTCTCTCTCCGGGTATATGTGGAGAGGGGATAGATTCAGAAGGATTTCCATAACAGCTGACGGTGTGGTGCTTATTGCACCAGTTAACGCCAGGTACGCTTGTCTGTGTAGACCAGAGAGTTTGGTTTTGGCCGTTCGTTGTAGCTCTTTTGACCACCAAACTATGGAGCCATACGCTGCCATCGTTCTTATGACCGTGACATAAATTCAATATATTTGTTGGGGACCAATTCTCCAGGGTTCTCACAAATTCTACATATCCACAGAGTCAGTTCTGCATTGTGGGTTGTTACAGTTCAATTTTATGAAAATATATTTTGCAAAAAAATTGTTCATTGGTTTTAGGGTTTTGTTGACTTGTTTTGGGAGATATATTAATTTTGTGCACTTAGATATCTTAAATATCTTTCATTATAAATGTGTTGTACAGAAAAGCGTCCGTCGGTAACTTCTTATATCTAGCGATATAAACGTTTTACCACTGTTACTGACGCGCGCGCTAGATTATCATACATTTATTAAACCAATAAATTTAATATCTTATTTATTAAATAATATTAACGAATGCAATAAAGTTCCCCAAAAAGGAATTTTATAATATCGTATTAAATCAGTTCATTTGTTCGATTTCACTGCTTTAAGAATTATTAACCTTTTTCCTTCCCAAGAGTTGGCTAATGTTCGTCAGTTTATTTGGTATTTCTGCTTTAGTAAAAAACTGTTAATTTTTTTAATGGCTATTTTTCTTTTACTTTAGTTAAATGTTGTTCGTCATGCGAAAGTGGAAAGTTATTTCTGCAATCCATAGGTTTGGAATATATCCATTTTCAACGACATTTTGTGATTTTCATATTACCGTTTAATGATTATTTAGTGTTATTATGTTATGAAAATCTTATCTCTGCAAGAGGATTTAGAATAACATTTCATTAAAGTTATCGTGGTATTGATTTTAGGGTTTCCTTCGTGGGGTTTATTTAAAGCAGCTGTTGTTGAATGCCTCTAGAAATTACTAACCATCTTGGAACATTCTGGGTACATATATTTGGTTGAGTACGCCTTCTTGGTGTGATTTTTTTTTTTGAACATCGTTGTGCTGTGATCGAGTCTAGGTATTTTAGAAGTCTCAGTTTCCCAAGTATATACTTACTATAAGAATTTTCTTTGGCTTGGATATTTCCCTTACAACTACATGAAATAATACAAATAACTGTTCGTGCTCATAAACGTTTAAAGTCCATCAAATTTTGCCTTTTTTATAGAAGTTCCCACTTTAACTTATTTATACTGATATACACGTAAGTATACGAGTATCTATATATAGAGGGGTATATATTATATATATATATATATATATATATATATATATATATATATATATATATATATATATATATATATATATATATATATATATATATACATGGTGTCTCACCAGGAACTGCATAGATCGATATAGGGAAAAGTACGCACCAGAAAATTTTGAAAATTTAAGGAGGTACTACTGGCAGTGTGACCAATCCAACTAAAATAATTAAAAGCATCTGGCACTTCCGGTTATACCAGAAGTCGATACCAACTTGCTTATTATAAATGGAACACCCTATATATTTTAGGGTTTTCGAAAAGAACATAAAATTCTGAGTCAAAAACATGTAGGATACCCTATGCCTGGGTGTGCGTGTGCGTGTGTTTGTGAGTGCGTGCGTGCGTGGGTGCGTGGGTGCATGGGTCCGTGGATGCGTGCGTACGTACGTGCGTGCGTGTGTGTGTGTGTGTGTCTTTTAGTTACTGTCTTTTTTGAGTTTTGTCCATCATTTTAACTCAGCTGCACTATGCTGATTGAGACCAATTAGTCAGAAACACGTATTCACGGTTTGTATTCTTCCATTTGCAATTTTGCATTTTCCCACCTTACATTCTTTATGCGGGTGTGTACCCATTAATTCATATTGTTTTATACTATAATGTATTTAAACCCGCTTTACACATTCAGCAAAAAAAATTAAAAATGAGGATTTTTTTCAAATAATTCAAGAGAAGGTATTATAAACATGTTATATGAAGCCCATGAAAGCATCACACCAACAACAATCCAAAATTTGAAGGAAAGGATAGTAAATGCTTTTAGAAGTATCACTCCGGCAATTTTATGAACAGTAGGAACCTTATTCCAAAGACGCATAGAAATATGTTTCAATCAAAATGGGTAACATGTGGAGCACTTTTTATAATATCTTCTTTTGAATTACAAAAAAAATATTTTAAATTTTGTTGCTAAATTTTGCAGCTATTGTACAATAAATTGAAAATGGTTACAAATAGCCATAGGGATGTACGTACAAAAAATGTTCGTTTTTTAATTCTACATCACATCGCCCAAAAATATACAGGGTGTTCCGTTTGAAGAAATTGAGAAAATTCAATTCAAATAGTTGTAAATTTCAAAATTATTTTTGGCTACCCTGTATACTTTTAGGAAGTGAAAATGGCTGAGTGTCATCACACAGATGTGTCATAATTAGTACTAACATATTTTTTTCTTAAAATAGATAATTGTAACTGTATTGATTTTTTTAATATACACGTGTAAATGGCATAATTTCAACAAAAAGAAATCATTACATCCAACTGGTTGGGATAGAGTCAATAATAATACAAGATTGGAAGGAGGCCACAAAGGATTTTAAAAAATATTCTGATATACATGGCATTCCATTTTAAAAAATGTTAGTTGGCCTGTAGAATCGTCTTGGCATATTTGAAACTAATTTCCGGTTATAGACTTTTTTTGTCTAGTTTATTTATGTTTTTAAATCAAGTTTCTAGCTATCATATAACTCTACATATCGAAATCGGACGCACTATTGCCCCACCCTGTATATAAATGTGTGTTTTTGCGACAAGTTTCAACAATGAATACCTATTAAAACGAAACATTTGTACCTATTTTATGAAGATATATTTATTATTTGTTTTATAAATATGATAATTTCTCACAACTTATCTTGTATATTGTATATAAACCTAATTTAGCAATGTTACAAACAGGTTTATCCAATAACCGTATCATTTTTTTAATTGACTAATTGCTACAACTACTTATTTTAATAATATTTTAGTTTAAGTATGGAAACCTTTCAAAATCAATTATTTAATTTTACACTCTATTTACGAATTTTGTCCGGCATGTTACAAATACATAAATTCGCTCTGGTTGTGTTTTTCCTATTTTCCACGAAACTGACTTAATCAGAAATCTTTAAAGTTTAACATCATGTTCCAGTCATTAAGAAACAAAAATTGAAATGATCATCCATGCACAAATCAGTGATATTTACTGTTTTTTATTTCGTTTATTTCTAAATAGTTACACCTGGAAATTACCGACCGATGACAGTAAGTATCTACTTCAAAGCAGCCCAAAACCGATACCAAGAAAACGAAAAGACGTTGTTGTCAGATCATCTGCAATAAATAAAACAATTCTAGGTGGTTGAAATCTTAAATGCAATTTTCAGATGGGTTAAAGCCACGTTTCATATACAGGGTGGGCGATAAAACAGACATTTTTAAACTGCTTACAACTTCTTTACCTTTTAACCAATTTCAGTGAATCAAAATACAAATACAAAACTATAAGCTTTTTCGTCATGATGAGAAACTTTTTTTGCACATCCAAAATTAGATGTATATTTAGATCATTTATTGTTTTGATTTCAGTATACTTATCTCAAACATTTATGTGTTTTATATTGTATTTAGTTCAACCTGTGTCTGTGTCATTTTTCATTTGTTTAATTTATTACTGATTATGAAAAACTCAATAGTCCTGAGAATGTTAATAAAGATAACAAAATGTCGATAAATTAAAAAAGTACTTTTTCTGTTTTAATTGACCTATTCCCACTAAGTTGTAACATTATTAAAATCTTTCATTATATCTAAAATTCATTAAAACTTAAAAGATGTAAAACAGATAAAGTGACAGCATAAGTACAGAAACACTGAAATAAGTTTCCAACGAAATAGCTGCCACATTGACTTACATAGTGAATACGTGTTTTAATAAAGGGTGTCTTACAAGGTCTCTAAAAATAGGTGTCATAAAACCTCTTTACAAAAGTGGAAATAAACTAGAAATAATTAATATATTGGCCTGTCTCACATATCAAAGAGCAAAAAAAATTTTAAAACTCTTTTAAACTTTAAGTTGCTATACTTAAAACGATGTGAGTTTAAAATGGTTTATTTCCAACTAAAAATGTATTGATACAAATGTTGATTAAAATCGATGTATATATAAAATTAGTTAATCATAAGTCTTTCACACCGGTTGTCATCAAATACCAAGGGAGAAGATGGAATGCTACGAGTTAATGGGTAAAATATTTAAAATTATAAAAAGCTGTCTAACTAATAGGTAGCAATATATTGGGATTGAAAATGTTCCCAGTGCTGTAAGAAGGTTACTTATAGTGTTCATCAGGGCTCAGTATTAGGCCCCTTCCTGTTTACAATGTATATTAATAGTTTGCTTGCCTTAAACGCATCAGGTACAGTTAATAGTATCTTAAATTTGATGATGACGCCACAATTTTATATCATATTTTATATTGCGCTAAATTGTAATAAAACTCAATATTTATCTTGCACTCATATGCTATCAATCTACCAAATATGGGCCCATTAATCACAGACCAATGATCACAAATACCGGAGGCAGATTGCATCAAATATTTATGCATAATAGTTTACATCGGGATCTTCAAGTGAAAAATATCACAACAAAAGTTAGAGGGTTATTAACCCCGGTTTAAATATTTAAAAGATTATATAAATATAACTCATTAGTTCAATCTCAACTCTAACGAAAATGGATAATTAGGCTAATTTATGAGAAATGTCATGTAATCTAGTGATGCCTTATGTAAGGTAAGTAAACTGTATGATGTTAGACAGTTAGACAGACAGAACTGTTTTATAATAAATATGAAGCAGAAATAAGATGAGTAACGTTAGTATACCCAAGTGGGTAAAAATGCAGGACAGCGTAGTTGTGATAACTGATTATAGTTGCCTTGGGTCCAAACTCTATAACCACTTACTTGGTAGTCTTAACAACGTGAATAATTTCACTATATATCAAAAGTAAAAAAATGGGTAATAGAAAGTGACGGATTATACTTTCACAAAATAGTTAATTTGAGAACTTTTTTAAGAAAATAAATTTAAATGAATATAAATTTACTAAGCTGCATTGTTGTTAAATTTTAAGTAGTTTACTGTCTCATTCCGAATTATGTCCTACTATTATGTGAGATCAGACTACAAATTGAAGAAGATAAAAATAAAATAAATAAATTAGAGAAAGAAAACCTTACACTGAAAAATGAAATAGAGACTCTAAAAAGACAAAACCAGAAAACAACATTATTATTTTCGATGACAAGCATCAAAGTGATGATTTCACAATAGAATTTATAATTCAGAAATTAAAAGATCTTCTAAATATTGATCTAAAGGAAACTGATGTGAACGACCTTTACACACTACGAAACACTGAGAACAGTCCTATTATGAAACCGAATTTACAACATATTTGAAGAAGAAACTTATATTGCAAAACTGTCATTAGATAAAGGTTATAGACATTTTTATTAACCACGATTTAACTTGTAAACAAAGAGAAAACAACAAACTGCTTAGAAAATATCTATACCTAGCTGAAAAAGACACGAATAAGAAATGTTACATAAAGAAGAATGTGCTTTATGTAAATGAAAAATCTTATACAGCTGATGACTTGTTAGAGCTTAAAAACCGAGACGAATACGACGATTCTAAACCAAATAGTGCTCCCACCACTCCTAATCTATTTGACATAGATGTACAACCAGAAACTCCAAAAGAAGTAACCGAGACAAGGTTGAAACTCTTAAAGAAGACAAAACAAAAAAAATAACAAATAAAGTTACATTGGATTATACCTTCAAATCATGATAGGTCGGTAGCCAATATCATTTGTCAATTCCTAACCAGACATAGACCGGTTTAGAACTTATTAATTCTCCTCAGTATGCCATAGGTTATGGAACAGACAAATGATAGTTGCCAACCTGCTAGTCATATACTGACTAAGGTAAATTGAGTAGTGGTGAGAGGTATTTGAAACTTTTCATATGGTCCAAATCCTACTATCCGACCGACATCATAGATGTCTCTGTGGCGGATAGCGACTTGCGAAGCAAGTACCGGGAGCGGCGACCTCTAGCTCAGGTGGACTAAACTACTGTTATTAAATATGATTTGAACTAGTAAGTTCGAAACCGGCCTATGTCTGGTTAGGAATTGACAAATGATATTGGCTACCGATCTATCATGATTTGAAGGTATAATCCAATGCAGGTCGGGGTATTTGCCCACTGAGTAGTTGCTTCGTTCAAATCATATTTAATAACAGTAGTTTAGTCTACCTAGGCTAGAGGTCGCCTCTCTCGGTACTTGCTTCGCAAATTGCTATCCGCCACAGAGACATCTATGATGTCGGTTCGATAGTAGCATTTAGACCATATGAGAAGTTTCACATATCTCTCACCACTACTCAACAAATAAAGTATCTGAAAGAATAAAAGTTAAGTAAATTATATAATATAGTATAGTTTAAATATTTTGTTTATATATTTTAATTTTAATTTTAATGTGTAAGTATTAAATATCTGTTTAAACTTAATTTTAAAATCATAAGCTACTTAATTTTTAAAAATATATATTCAAAAATAATAAATGGATCAATAGATAAGGGATTTAGTATTAGATATTATTAAAACATATACTTCACGAGACTCTCAAGAATGCAAAGAGCTTCTAAACATTAATGAGAACGTTCAGAACTTTAAAAATAATACACAGTGAGTATATGCAGTATAGACAAAAGTATCGATAATTTGAAAGTATTTTTACACAATCTAGAAACAAATTTTCAGTGTATTGTGCTTACGGAAACATGGAAAATTCACGATGAAAATTTATATAAAATTAAGGGGTTATAATATGATCTAAAGTAATGTTACTCTAAATCAAAATGATAGTGTTGTTGTTTATATAAAATCAGGGCTAAGTTATGGTTATGATATTATACCAATAAATAACATAACATCAATTAGAGTAAAGGTAGTAGTAGATATTAAAACGGATATAATAATCACAGTCGTTTATCGGCCACCATCTACCGATCCGCACGATTTCAATGAAGAATTACAAATTTTTTTCAGATTAACGACAAAAACATGGAAAACTATCACATTTTTATTGGTGATCTAATATAGATTTATTGCAAAATAGTGACTCGTCAAACGAATATATTTATATTAAACGAATTTGGTTATAAATCAACTATAAATAACCATACCCGAGTGCAAGGAAGTCATAATTCGTGCATCGATCATATTTTTATTAAATGAAAATATAATATTAATAATTTAATCATGCCACTTATTATACAGACAAATATCAGAGATCATTACACAGTTATTCTTCCAATCATTTTAAAAAGTATCAAAGAACCCACTAATAACTCGCGTGAAACAAATTATTTAGATTACCCTAAACTGCACCAGGTCCTTGAAGGGATCCTATCTACCGTGCGAAAAATGTCGATTCTGCAGCAGATGAATTTATTGATATCATCACAAATGCGGTCAACAGTTGTACTACAACTAAGAAAATAAAAAGAAAAATCACAAAAATAGCTGGATGGATTCGTGAAATCAGCTAATACAAAAAAAACTGCATCTTTCAGACGCTGAAGGGAGAGCCTAATAATATAGAACTAAAAATACAATATAAAAATTACAAAAATAAACTTACCACTTTAATTTCAAAAACAAAATTTAATTATTACAAAAAAAAAGAGTAAACAGAAATGCTAACGATACAAAAAGCCTTGTTCAGAAAATTAGTAAAATTAAAACCAATGTGAATGAAATTTGTACTATCGAAATAGAAGACGGTGAGCTAGTAACTAACAAAAAACAAATTGCAAATGAATTTAATAATACTTTCATAAAAATGGAAAAAAAATTTAGCCAGTGAAATAACAAAAAAATCCAAATTTTAAATTAAATGATTCTCCTATTTCAAACTCCTTTGTCTTAATCCCTCCAGATATAAATGAACTAAAAAATATAATACATCAAGACTCTACAAAGACTCTGTAGTTACAGGGATTTATAAGAAATGTGTTAAAAATAACATAAGCAATTATAGACCCTAAACTTTAGTAACTCACTTAAGCAAAGTATTTGAACTGGTGCTGAAAAATAGATTAACATCATACATCAATAAATATTATTTACTTTCAGATAATCAATTTGGTTTCAAACCTAAAGTATCCACAAAAGATGCTATTTTAGCCTTAACATCTAAAAGATACTCTGCTCTGGATGAGGGCAGACCTTTTTTGTATATATTCATAGACCTGTCTAAAGCATTTGACACAATCAGTCATGATCTGCTTTTAAACTCTCTGGAAGACATTGGTATTAGAAGAAATTGCCAAAAATTTTCAGAAATTATCTCTCAAACAGATACCAACGTGTAAGAGTGGATAATGTACTAACCGAACCACAATTTGTAGAGTATGGAGTACCGCAAGGTACTGTCCTGGGCCACATATTCGTTAACTTGTACATAAATGGTCTGTTCTCATTACAAAGTCGGGGAGAAATAAACGGCTTTACTGACGACACTGCCATCTTTTATATGGATAATACATGAGAGGAACTCAAAATGATAATTCAAACTGATTTTGCCATTAGAAAAGGTTGTTTCGACCATAAATTATTAACAATAAATTTTGAAATGACATATCATATACTTTTCTCTTGTCAGAATTCAAAACTTCCCTCCTTCGAACAAATTAAAGTCGATAATCAGAAAAAACATTATATAATTTCCTCAAAATCTGAAATTAAATAGGTACTTAGGTGTTATAATTGATTCTCACTTAAGGCGGAAATCACATATAAACCACGTAAAAAAAAATTACAGGGCTTACTATATAGATATAAATATTTGAAAAACATTCTTCAAACCAAACAGTTAAAAATGCTCTATCTACCACGTCTTAGTTGAAACTCACATGAGATATAGTATATTGGTATGGGGTGGTGCATTAAAAACTCATCTTGCTCCCCTTGAGGTTCTACAGAAACTACAGAAACGAAAATGTCATATATTAACCAATCATAGAAATATATTTAATAAATATATTGATCAAAAAAACACTTTTTCACCAAATTTATAAATGGTATAAAATGTTTCCTTAAAAACTGTAATCGTAATACATGTGCTTTGATTAATTTTTTTGTTCATAATGACGAAATTGTCCATTTATCCATTATGTATATGACTAACTTATGTTATAACTAAAAATAATTTATATATTAATGTTAATTAATTCAGTTTTATTATCATTGCATTTACAATTTATTTTCTCAAAACAAGTGTTTACTCAATTATTTGCATATAAAAATTATGATTTGTATTTATTATTTATACCTATCTATATTACTAGTATTATAAAATCATTTGTTTTCGTTTTTTCTAAATAAATATTATTAATATTATTTATAATTATTATTTTAAATATTTATAATTATTAAAACCTCTAATCTACTAGTTATTTGTTTTGTAAATAAAAATTATTATTATTAGTTATTGTTAAAATCGGTCAAAAGTTAAAAAAGTTATAAGAAATTCTATTTTTTAATTTATTATTAATTTTACCATTATTTTTTTTTTTGGTAATAACAATAAACAAAATGTATTCAACGGACAGCATAATATCTGACCAAGAGTTAATTTAAAGGAGGTGGTAAGTTTTAAACATTACGTCTTGAAAATTTTTCTTGGAAATGAAAAATCTGTAATATGTCCTAACACTACTACTAAAATAGAAAGTTAACTCTAATGTGGTTAGCCTAAAGTCTGAATAATCAGCTCTTATAACAATTAAGATATATGATATATGCCCTAAAAGTCTTCGGCAAAACACCAATGGCATTTAACAAATTGCAAAAACATGTAGAATCTGTGCCCTACATCCCCTTAGATATAATTTCAGCCCAAAGTCGTTAATTGTATTCTTTTGAAAAGTATATAAATGGCCTGTCGCAGGGTGAAGGGGGCGGGAAAAGAACGATTTGCGGTT
Source organism: Rhamnusium bicolor (assembly GCA_029963845.1). Classification (NCBI taxonomy): domain Eukaryota; kingdom Metazoa; phylum Arthropoda; class Insecta; order Coleoptera; family Cerambycidae; genus Rhamnusium; species Rhamnusium bicolor. Next base: position 147,114 of record JANEYF010000287.1, on the reverse strand, counting down.
CAGGTACAGCAACACATTAAACCAAATATTGGTCTCAGCGTGCTCTGATGATCCCCATTAATAGCTCGATGTGCAGCTGTTATATTTTCCATGGACCAATCAAGCGACTGCCGGATACTAGACGCCATATTGCAAAGTGCTCTAGGTAATTTAGGGTTTTGAATTTTGGCGTCCTGTCATTTCATTATTTGTGTTACGAGCTAATTGTCAACATAAAAGTTAAGATTTATATTTTTCTTTCGCACTGCCGTCTGTGTAATTGTAAGTAAAATATTAGTGCAAATTACACAAAAAATTAACCAATCGTTTAAAATTTTTAAAAATAATTAGAAAAATTAGGCAGCTAAAAAATATTGTTAATACAAAATTATTATAGTTTTAAGTCAATGTGTCAAAACAAGGGTTTTAAATCTGCACACACAATAATACTTTGCAAAACAATTTTCAATGAATATAAATTATTGAAGCGAATATAACATACGTAATTATAAAATTCACACACACTAATGGTCCCTTGTTTAAAATCGATTTAATTTTTTTTAAGGGAGAGAAAAGCACGACGGTAACATGTAATTATTATGTTTATCATTTTACAAACATGCAAAGGCATAATAATTGCCAACCTGCCCCGCTTGCCATACGCCATGAAGTATTAAACTGGTAGAAAATTATAAAATTATTTATATTCTTAGACTTTTATTTATTGGTACTACAAAACCGCAAATATTAACAGCAATTTGCGCAATCTGTTGTTGAAAATGACCAATGCAGTTGCCTTTAGAATGGTGTTTTGAACAACCTTTTCAGCGATATCATTCCTAACGCTAATTTTATTTCTTACTTAAACTACAGGGTGGCCCAAAAACCAATGTGCAACTCAGTTGAGTTAAAGCAAATAATCAAATAACACCAAACATGTAACAAGATTTAAAACAAACACCTCATTATTAATAATTTCTCTGATGATGGTATAATAAACCGAAACGTTAGAAAAAAGTAAAATTAGTTATATCTGACCGAAATTCCCAAAAAATTATATCAGAAAAAAGAAGAGCTACTTTACGTGAAATTATATGTAGCTCAATGGAACGAATATTGTGGATGTATCTAAAGAATGTTGCAGAATATGAATTCATAAGTCTGGGTTGCATTTTGGGCATGTTTATAAAAACTTTTCATCTTATTTTTAAGTAGAGAATAGGTTGTACAAGCTGTTCAAAAATTTACATATGATTTAGAAATACCCTGCATATAAATGAATGTAGAAACATGTGGAAAATGCTCATTAGTAAAGCTGCAAATCTTTTCTTGTGTATCATGGTCGTAGAGTACAGATGTACTTACTGTCGCCGGCATTCACTTTGACCGCGAAACTCTTTCTTCAGTCCAGTCTATTATTAGCTTTCGAGTTGTGTACACTTAAGTTACTTGGGCATATTGCATACTGTTTTTATGTTTTTATTTTATTTGTTGTACTGTATTGTTGATATTAATTTAATAATAAAGCATGGCAGACGTACGCAGGGGTAGAAAAGGGCCATTTGTTGACAAAGTGAATAAATTCATAGGTGAATTCCCGGATTTATTCTATGATAGTGCTAAAATAATTTGTAAAGTGTGCGAGAAAGATTTGATGTGCTGCGATAAGCGTGATTGTGGACTTCACGTAAATAGTGTACACCATAAAAATAAAAAAATGGCGTGCCTTCGACAACACAGTTTATGTTTCATTTACTATTAATGCTGATTGCCTGTGATGTTCCGCTGCACATACTCGATAAACAACCATTTCGAGAGTTCTGGAATAAATACAATGCCCAGGTGAAGTTACCAAGTCGCACAGCGTTATGTAACTATATACGAACTCTACACGTAGACATGGTAAATAAGATGAAATGTGACTTAAAAAATACACGGCTGTGGTTATCTGTTGATGAGACAACAGATTGTAAAAAAAAATCTATTTTAAATATTATAGTACGAGTACTGGACCCTCTTAAACCGACAGTTCCACTGTTACTAGCTAGCAAAAGACTAAGTCAGTGTACTAACGAAACAATTACCAGGGTGGTGCTAGAGACGTTAGAAAAATTTGAACTGTCAAAAAGTCAAGTGTTGATGTTTGTGACTGATGGCGCGGTGACAATGCGTTTGGTAGGCCGTTCTCTGCAAGAACAAGGTTGTACGTTTATACATGTTACGTGTAAAGTGCATGCCTTACATCTAGTGGCAGAAACTATTCGAAAAGATTTTTCAGAGATGGATGCATTAATAGCAAGTACTAAAAAAGTGTTTCTTAAATCTCCTAAACGTCTCCGTGCATTTCATAGCAAGTGTCCCGGTATTCCTGAACCACCACAGCCGATTCTTACACGTTGGGGAACGTGGTTGCAGGCAGCTTTTTATTATGCTGAATATTTCCAACAAATAAAAGCTGTGATACTACAATTCAATCCAGATGAGGCTGCAGCTATTAAGGAAAACCAGACAAAATTCATTTCCGTTGAAACAGCTTTAAAAAATATTGCGAAGAACTATAAACCATTACATGAAAGCATAAAAAAATTAGAAAACAGTGCGTTGTCGTTAGTGGAGTCACTGCAAATAGTGGACGAAGTAAATCTACTGCTACACGCTATAGGTGACGAAACAAATGAGCGCGTTAAAGAAAAGTTCGCAGGTGTTAAATAAAGAGTTTATTTCAAAGACTATTTTACGTATGCGTGTATTACATCAGTAAATGTCGAACGGTCATTTTCAAAATAAAAGAATATATTTTCACCAAAGCGAACATGGAGACAGCCATAGAAACATACCTGATGCTGCAAAATGGCTAAACATCTTCTCCAGTTTGTGATAAGCAAGCTAGTTCATCAAGCTAGTGAAGAGGGTAAGTTTTACATACATTGTTATAAATTGTAACAGTTTATTGTTTCTCGTATTAGTTAATTTCACGTACGCCACTGTCCCATGGAACATCTTTGACAGCCCTACTCATTAGTACCTACATGAAAAATCAATGTATCTGTCCTCCGGTGAGGCTTTAACAAGCTTCTGGCTATAGTAAAATAAAAATGAAATGTCAACTTATCAATGCTCAGTTAACCCTAACTAGAAGCTAAATCAAATTCAGCGTATATGAGAAGCCATACCAATCAAATTAATAATAGTGAATCATAATTGATATTAAATAAAAGATAGTATCCAAGAAAACAACTGTTATAACAATTAATTGTTTCTTTGGATGATATTGATAAAGAAGCATTGATAAAGCGGCTATTTAAGTAAAGTACTATTTAAATAAAGTCCTACATATACAGGTTCGCTGATATGTATGGAAATTGTCGATTATCTCCTAAAGTAAGATAGCTATCGAAAAATGATAAGATACAAAAGTTTTAGGGTTTTTAAAAATCTATTACAATAAAGAATTAAGTATACAGGATCAGTCAAAAAGTCATGACGAAACAAAGTTGTTTTTTCTTTAATAGAACACCCTGTATATTATTCCATATTACAATTATTTTCGAAATTCTAAACAAAATTCATTATAATACATTATGTACCTAAATTTAACCATTTTCGAGATATCGAACTTTGAAAATCATTTTCTTATAAATTATACAAATATATTTTAGTCCATTAAGTTTACAGTCCATCAAGTTACCTTTGAAAGTTTCTAGCTCCATAACAACGCCGCTTCGTTTTTTTTGTCTAACATTAATTATCTTAACGACACATGTCAAAAATACATTTAGTGTGAATAATTTTCGCGCAAAAATGGCACGTTTAAGTGAAACCGAGCGTATTGAAGTTTTAATGATCATAGGATATGGTGATAGAAGACGAAGTTGTGACTAAGTAGTGAATATTATTCATGAATTGCATCCCGATGGGGAACGTATTTCTAAATCGACCGTTTTAAAAACATTGCAGCGTTTTCATGAAACTGGAGGTGTTACAGATCGACGAAGAAGTGGAAGACCAGTAAGCGTTACAAATCAAGAAAATTCTTCGAATGTCATGTTAGATGTGGTGGAAAATCCAATAAATTCGACACAACAGAGGGATTTAAATCATAACATGAGTCGATATTCCATTCAAAAAATTTGCAAACGGGAAAAATTCCATCCATATAAAATTCATTTCTTGCTAAAATTGAGTGAAGACGATTATGATCGGAGAATCGAGTTCTGCAAAGTTATTATGGATAAATTAAACGAAAGTGTCAACTTTGTCACCCACATATTGTTTTCTGACGAATCTACATTTTGTTTAAATGGGCACAATACAACTGTAGGTATTGGTCAGACCAAAATCCACATTGGATGGAGGAAGTTCACACCCAACGATCACAGAAATTATTGGTGGACACGTCATAGGACCCCATTTTATAAACGGAAATTTGACCTCTGAACGGTATTTATTGCTTTTGCAAGAGCATATTATTCCAGAACTTAGATGATTATTCCCGAACAATAACAATCCCAATGTACCGGCAGAACAAATATGGTTTCAACAAGATGGGGCTCCTCCACATTTTGGACATATCTAGATGAAACATTTCCTGAGAAATGGATTGGACGCAGGAGACAATTGAATGGCCAGTTAGGTCTCCTGATATGACCCCACTTGACTTTTTCCTATGGGGTCACATAAAAATATGTAGTCTACAAAAATAGGCCGCAAAATATCGAAGAGTTGCAAAAGAGGATAAGGCATGAAATTTCCACTATTCCTCCCAACACCCTTTCAGATTCACTACAAAATTTTGTTCAGCGAATTCATTACTTTCAGCAGGTAAATGGTGAACACTTTGAGCACCTTATAAAATAGAATTCCACAGAAAATATTTGTCTTTTATTAAAACTTGTTTTCTCTCTTTTTTTTTCTGGCATAACTATTGTTTTCATAAAATTTAAAATATCCAGGACATTCATTAAAAACTACATTTTTTCGTTTCATGCATTTTTATCAACCCTGAACTATTATGCTTTTTTATTTTCTGTAAAAAAAGTAATAATAAAATTAAATCGTATCCACCTTGTGTTATTTTCAAAATAAATATTCATAATTTGGGGCCCTTTTTCTTAATAAATTTGAGAGTAGTAAAAAGTTACTTTTAAAATTATATCTCGAAAACGGTTAAGTTTAGGTACATGATGTGCTATAATGAATTTTGTGTAGAATTTCGAGAAGAATTGAAATATTGGTGTTCCATTAAAGAAAAAGCAACTTTGTTTTGTCATGATTTTTTGACTGATCCTGTATACTTAATTTTTCCTTATTGTAATATTATTTAAAAAACCCTAAAACTTTTGTATCTTATCATTTTTCGATAGTTATCTTACTTTAGGAGATAATCGACCGTTTACATACATATCAGTGACCCTGTATAAAACGATAATGTGCTCAACAATAATAAACTTTTTGATCGTTCTCGGCGAATTGATGATTTACTTTGTCACAAAATTTTTTATGGAATTGAGAGATTTTTTTACAACGCTAATATTTATATGTTATCGCCAGTTATTAGTAATTAATAATTTCATTAAAGAAAGTTAATTTTAATGACCTTATACGATTTGAAACAGAACTGAAATAAATTTGGTTATATTAATATTAATTTAGGAAATCATTAAATATCGATTAGGTCATCTGTTTCAGCTTGTAACATAAAAAGTTAACGATGAAGTTGCCCCTGTTAAACAATCAATAAACACTAAATAAATATTCTCGATAAAAGTTAAATCAACCAAGATAATTGCAGACTTCAGCCATCCATCAATTTGCGGATATTACTCGAGGGTTTTCATTTATTAAGTCGACGAGAGAATTTAGGTTAAATGTCTACTCATAAATATAAAAAATCCTATGAACATGTTAGTAATGTTTCATAATATTCTGGGAGCTTTTATGATGTTACTTATTTGAAGTAAGGTTCGGAATAAGTAGTAGGTATTCCTGTTTCATAGTTTTCAGTAATAACTTTTTAACATCGTGTTAGATATATACTGCTTTCAAAAAAAATCCTATAGAACGTGGAAATATATTTAAATTCGTAATAGAAAAAAATGAAATATTACTATATACTCATGAGGAGCTTTTTCTCAAAGCGCAACATATCCAGTATATCAGAATGATTATCAACGCAGATTAAATTATTGCGATAATTGGTTTTTGACTAATATATACAAGTAAATAATTATCTGTATAAAATTCTTTTTATATGTGGGATGATATTAAATACCAAGTATACTCACGACCATGTATGTAAGTTCATGTTATTTAATAAAATACTAATAACTTGTTATGTCAATTGTTTATTAGTATATTCTAAATTAAAATGTTTCTATTTTTTTTTTAATTTTCAAACATATTCAAATAATTGTTCTAAAAAACTGTTTAATGAAATATTTTTTCCATTGTATACAAGTTTACTCCAAAGGCAAAACAGACGTTAGACATTATCATTTCATTTTTTTTTAAATAAAGCAGGTAATTAAATATTAGGATGGGCCATCTTGGTTTCATTTAAAAAAGTTGACATTTCGTTAAAAATCACTGTTGTTGAATTTAATCGTGCATAATTTGAGTATTCGAAAAAAATATTTTATAAGTACTCATATACCGATTTCAAATAGTTTCGACCAAGTCGTAAGTCTTCTATTAAAAAAAATTGACAACCGTTATGATGATTAATGGTTGGGATGATCTGTAGAATCCAAATATGGAAACATTGACAGAATATTGAATTTAAAAATTATATTTTCATGACTGTTGCAGAGAAACCGGAAGTCGGCCTTGTCGATTTTTATGTAATATAGTCGAAAATTACTTCTAATATAATCACACCAAGTTTAAAAAAAATTCCTTTGCCCGTTTAAAGGATATAATTATAAACATGGCCATATAGGCTGAACCATCTATTGTATTCTGTGGAATATAATTTAATACTACCCTCGGCGGAAGACGACCGCTGCCGTAGCCGGAATACATAGAAGTGAAGAGGGCAGCGAGTTATAATTTGATTTAGATTTATTATAAATTATTATTAAATTGTCTATTTCTATAATTTAAATAGTGCAAAAGTTTATGAAGAATAAACAACAGCAAAGAACATGGGATTTTGAGTCAAGGTCACTGATACCAATAAATTAAACATCCATCTGCTAAGCGCATATCAAATAGCATCCAACTTCATAAACGAACTTCGTAGTTACTACATTAAACTCTTAAGTGTCCCTTTCACGCGAGGAAATCTCTCGAAGTAAAATTTTTTAATATCGTCTAAAGTTATAATTCTTTGCAGAAATTGAAAAACGTAACTAGAAACAGATTCAGACATTTTATTTTTTTCTGTTCCTAAATGATTCATAGGAGTATTTTGTTTTGGGATACTAAGAGAAGTGGCACTAAATCTAAAGGGAAACATTGGATTTATCCCCACTTGTTTTTCAATTTACACAGTAAGCTTCTGATTCTAGGCAAGTCTGATCATCAGTTGTAATTTTACCGCAATTATGCATAAGGAATTAGTAGCACGGTACTGTCCGAAAACATGGTACTTTAAACACTTGAAGCACTGCGTAACTCTACCGTAAAAGGGTTCTACAGTAAAAAAATACACTATTCAACAGTTCCCTCAAATGTTATTATGACTCAAAGAAGGTTTAGTGCCATATCCCCAAACAACAATTATGCAGCTACGGACACGTGTTTCGGAGTTATTTCTCCTCATCAGCGTAGCTAAGGAATTGGATCTAGGATGGGATAGATCAGGAATCAAGAACTAAAATAAGGCTGGAAAGTACAGTACACAGTACTCAATTAGTGCCTTCATGTTCCCATGTGCCACAAATGGGGCCTCGATGAGCACAGTCGACACACAGAGCTCTATGTGTACTGCTCCTTTCCACCTGGCACATACAAACAAAACAAGATAGATTTATTGGGGTTTAAAATAAAACAAAGAAGGTTGAGGGCCATATAAAAAACACTTATGCTGCTACGGACACGTGTTTCGGAGTTATTGCGTCTCATCAGCGTACCGTAGCTAAGGAATTGGATCTAGGATAGGATAGATCAGAAATAAGAACTTAAATAAGACTGGAAAGTACAGTACACATCTTGTTTTATTTGTATGTGCCAGGTGGAAACGAGCAGTACACCTAGAGCTTTGTGTGTCGACTGTGCTCATCGAGGCCCCATTTGTGGCATATGGGAACATGAAGGCACTAATTGAATACTATGTACTGTACTTTCTAGTCTTATTTTAGTTCTTGTTCCTGATCTATCCCATCCTAGATCCAATTCCTTAGCTACACTACACTGATGAGGGGCAGTAACTCCGAAACACGTGTCCGTAGCTGAATAATTGTTTTCTTTTTGGGGATATAACACTAAACTTTCTTTGTTTTATTTTAAACACCAATGAATCTATCTTATTCTTATAACTGTTTTTTTTTTTTCGGGATGAAAACAATATTATTGTCTCGTTCTACTTTCTTTTGCCTTGTCTGAATATCATAGATTTTTGAGCTAGATATATATTTTTTTAGATATGCAATATCAAGGTATGTGTCAACCCCTCTTATCACACCTTTTTTTTTAATATGATTTGGAATAAAATCCGTAAGATGTTCAGAAACCAGTAACTTATTGTTTACTAAATCATTCACAACCTTCGTAGATTTAAGTTGTACTTTAATTCTATTTCTAGCCGAACTTTTAATACTAATTATTATACTTTTAACAAATAATTTCTTATGGAGAATATGACCAACTAATAGAGGGCGTTAGTTTTTCCCATGTATGCAAAAATACTATTAGAAATATACTTATCTGAGGACAAGTTAAAAAGTTTAATCGGTTTGTATTTCTGCTTAGCGCCTACCGGTATCTTATCCGAGCGGCACATTTCATCCGTACTGTTAGGATTAAAACACACTAGACGGTTTTTGCCGAGTCGGTCACCGAATCGGCCGCCGCCTGTTACAACACACACTGAAGCAGTTTACCAATTGGCACAGAAAGAGTCAAAATACAACGTTGTCAATACTGTTTCAATAGCATAGTGAGCAATATAGATTCGTCTGATTCAGAAGAAGAATTAATTCTGTTAGGTTTATTATACAGTCAATCAAAAAAATTGGCGAATGTGGCAACATCAATTTGTTAAGGAACGCCGAAGAAAAAAGTTTTTTTAACAATATATTTGAGGACGTATATTTTTAATAACGTGCAGATTTGGCTTCAATGCAAAACACAAACCGTTAGAAAAAGGCCTATCGTGTGACAGACCCACTTAAGACCATTGCAGCATGCGCCGCTCAAAGCAATAAAAACACTTTGGCACATCAGTCAAACGACGAATACGCACGGTGTGGATGCCGCTCCTCTCACCGCACGCTATAGTGTGAACAGCTTCATAAGTTTACATTACAGCATATGTATATCGAGGCGGCGGCCCACTCGGCTACCGACTCGGCGAAAACCGCCTAGTGTGTTTTAACTCTTTTAGAGCCGAGTCGACCGCTATATTGCTCACTGTGCTATTAAAACAGTGCTGACAACATTGTATTTTGACTCTTTCTGTGCCAATTGGTGAACCACTTTAATGTGTGTTGTAACAGGCGGCGGCCAATTCGGCGACCGACTCGGCGAAAACCGTCTAGTGTAGTTTAACCCTTAAGGTTCGCTACATTAATATCCATCGAATTTGTATCCATCTCTTTTAGATTAAGTGACTTGTTATAAAATTCTTCCACATCTGAGAGAACAGCTTGGGCGATATCTATCGGCCCAGAGTCACTACCTCCCCCTTTGGGGAGGGAAACATCACTAACTAATTGCACTATGTCATTTAAAAATGTATGCACATAATTTATACCTAAACAAGTATATTGTATTTATTATATTTCAACCTATTAGACCACTATCAATATCGCACGTATGTATTTGACGACAACTCACGCGTGACTGTATTTATGATTTTCAATTTAGAAATATTTTTGGCACAAAAACTGATTAATTTGCCTCTCAAGTAAAAAAGCTTTACAAGTAATGTATTTCTATTATGAGTTTTAACTAAAAGTTTCATTTTGAACACATTAGAATATAAAAATATATACTTTTTTTATAGTTGCAAATTCACGGCTACTTCATATGATGAAGAAGGAAGTCACAAGCAATTTGGACAAAAAATTATTATAAACAATCAGTCTTTATTAAAATTTGTTATTGATAATAAATTTTTGTCCGAATTGCTTGTGAATTCTTTTTCCATCTGTACTTTTTTTTATAAATAATTGATACAAATTTGTGGAACATTTCTCTTAACATATTCTGATTGCTTTGTATAGAGATTATGCATATTTTCTTTAGTTCTATCCGCTAACTTAATACATTTAACAGCTAGTATATGATTTACAATTACAAATACGCCTAATATGTAAATAACTTTAAACAGGTACGTGTTACTCTCGTCGTCGTTATAAATGTGTAGTTTATTTTCGTCATTGATCTTATATGTGCTTAATGGTTGTGCTGCGTAAAGCAAAGTTAACTTCAATAAGAGTACAATGGCTTAGCCCCAGGATTCTTTGCGTACGCGCCGCAATCTTGTGTCGTCCTCATTTTCTACCTGGACTACAAAGAAATGATATATGTTTACATTGCGCACCTTACAATTACTTAACCTTGTTTACCACAAGTTGTCAAAGCGAACTAATCTTCTTATTCTTGCATTTGAAAAAGCTAGTTCAAATATGCCGCAAATTCTGTTCCTCTTTAAATTTCCGCTGTTATTCACAAGCTGCATACTTTTGTTAAGATGCCAAGCTATTGTAATCTATTGTTGGTAAAGTGATACCACCCGTACTAGGTGATATATTTTGACTTTTTAGCAAAAAGGGCGGTACGTTTGTCTCATGATGATAAGGCAAAGTTAATGTTTGATACCTGTGGTGACTACTCAATGTTTTGACTTGTGGTCTGTAATTTATTAATTTCGAAAGGAATATTTTTTAAATAAACCTTTTTATATAGGTATGACTTGGAGTTATTTATTTTATCTAGTTTTGTTGTTAGTTGTTACGATGTTACGGTAAACGAATTCATATTTGTTGACTAAATAATGAGAGATTTTAAAGTTATCGTTTTTAAATTTAGAGACAAAAAAATATATTTTTATGCAATTCAGAAACTAATCATTTTGACTACTTAATTACTCAATATAACCTTAATTTATAAATGATATTTTACAAGTTGTTGGCTGTTAAAGTAGAAATTATTTCTTCAATAAAAATATACAAAACTTTCTTTCCTATTTTTACATTTAGAGGACTTTCAGCCGGGTACATGAACAATTTATCCTACGTTTCGTCTGAGTTTTTGGACTTTTTCAAGAATAAAAGCTAAAATAATGATTTTACATAAGTCGTAAATTAGATTAGTGACAGAATACATATCTAAAAAAGTGTTTTCTTACCTAATATAAATTTCCTATTTTAATTTCATTGTATGGACTGGTTTTGTTCTGTTTTTCATCATTTTTTATTTGGTAGGTATGTGATATACTGTACATGTAGTTCGACGAGTTAGGCAGAGAATGATCAGTATTTGGTGTCGCCGTTGATGTGTTTCTTTTTAAGAGCAGGTAATTATAACAGTTGATCATATACTTATATGATGGTCCGAGTGACAGAGTTATTGTAAACATTCTCATGATACTGGAAAGCCGTTGAGAAGAGGCTTTGCAGTTAGCACATATACAGGATGAATAAAAATTGTTACTATTGAATAAGATTGCGATATGCTACTTAGATTTTCTATATCTGTTTGATAATTTACTGTTTTTTTGTTGTTTTGTATTTCGGCCATTTCCAAAAACATGCGTTTTTTGGTATTTCTTTCTTTAAGCAGTATGGTTGTATCCAGAAAGTTAAAATTTTGTAAATTATTTATGGCGTGTTCAGTTAATGCTGTGCTGTATGAATTAGGAGTTGCTATAAAATTTCTAATTAATAATTTATGCTGATTTATACGTTTCTTTAAATTGAGTAGTGGTGAGAGGTATGTGAAATTTCTCATATGGTCCAAATGCTACTATCCGACCGACATCATAGATGTCTCTGTGGCGGATAGCGACTTGCGAAGCAAGTACCGAGAGCGGTGACCTCTAGCCCAGGTGGACTAAACTACTGGTTTTAAATATGATTTGAATGAAACAACTACTCAGCGGGAAAATACCCTGACCTGTATTAGATTATACCTTCAATTTATTTAAATATTGTTGGGTTTGTCCAATGTAACACCTATCGCAATCTGAGCAATCAATTTTATAAAGATGAATATCATTTAATTTTTATGCTATTATCATTTCTATATGCTGATTGTATGTTATATTTACCTAATTCTTTCTGAACTTTTTCTGATACTTGTGGTATGTATGGTGCCGATATGTATATTTTGTCTTTATTTGGATTGTTTTGATTTTTGTCCTGGTTTGTGTTGTTAAATATGGATCCTAATACGAAGGCGTATAAGGGCCAACAACTTTATTTTTATATAATTATGCCGAATTGTCACTTCAATGTGACAATTGTCAATTCGAAGTGACAATTGTCACTTCAATGTGACAATTGTCAATTCTAAATGACAATTGTCAATTCAAAGTGAAAATTTCCACTTCAATGTGACAATTGTTAAATCGAAGTGACAATTCCCACTTCAAAAAAAAATTGATATATGAATAAGGGACTATAAGCTCAAATTATTTTGAAAATAATTTAAACAGTGAAATTTACCTAGATTTTTTACAAAATTAGTTACCTACATATCTAGACGTTCCCATGTAAGAAAGAAGATCAAGATGGTGCTCCTCCACATAATTCTCATATTGTTTCAGATTATTTAAACACAGTTTTTGGAAATTCCAGACCTTTGTGATGACCAGCGAGATCGACAGATCTAAATCTGCTAGATTTCTTTTTGTGGGGCTATATTTAAATCGTTGTTTATCAAACCCAATCTCATGACGCAGAAGATTTGAAAAATCGAATACAAAATGGATACAATTCTATTCCACGGAAGACTATCTTACAAGATATGCAGTTCATTAAGAAAAAAATAATTTTTTTTAAAGCTTGCTTTTCTCAGTCGTATTAAAAAGTTAAAAATAATTTCTTTGTCAAAAAAAAAAGCCAAAAAAATCAAGGCGTGCACACTTTGTATGATTGTACGCAGATTGAACAAAGTGCGCACGCCTTGCTCTTTTTGGCTTTTTTGGCAAAGAAATTATTTTTTACTTTTTAGTACGACTAAGAAAAGCAAGTTTTTAAAATTTTTTTTTTTATATTTTCTGCTTGCTGGTTATACTTTAATTAAATTATTATCATACTTTTGCAGATTTTTCAATTTTTATCCCCGCGTCCCGTACGTAGGGATATTTGCAAAAGTAACTGTGGAATATTGTATTGTCATCCGACCTTAGTAACTGTGCAAAATTTCATCAAGTGGTTGTGTCAGGAAGTATGTTAAATGAAAGATGCAAGATTTGAAGACAAACATTCTACATTATGAGCAGGTAAAAAGGTTTAATTTTTGTATTAACGTTAATTTGCCATTGTTTTTTGCAGAATTCCCCATTATTTTTGGAACCATTTTAGTTTATTCTTAAAAAGAGAATATTGGTATACCACTTTGTAACTACAAGTCACGCATCTAGAGTGGCCCCCGAATTGCGCAAGTTAGAAAGAAGTGGCCAGTATGCGGTAGAGACAGTAGATGCAAAATCCATTGCGCATTTAAATCTAAGGAGCCATGCTACGATGCGTAAGTTGTACCAACAGCAGTAAACATGTTTCGTTCTCCTATGAACTCATCAGTACTACAGGCTGGAGAAAGGAATGACATCGCAATGGACCGTTTAACCAATATTCGTTGAATATTGATTAAACGTTTCATTGCAGTTTCATTCCTTTCTCCAACCTGTAGTACCGATAAGTTCATAGCACAACAAAATATGTCTAGTACTATTGGTACAGGGGATTACATCGCAATATGCGATATTCTTTTCATAAAATATTTGGTGGCATTACTTAATTGTACGTGTCCGGTGACTCTCTCATAGTCAAAAAACTCTAGCTTACCATTTATTAGTTATGACATGCTAAATACATCATAATTTTATTCTTAAATATTAATTATATTAGTGTTTCTTGCGAAATGATCATTGTTTTATTTTTAGTTTCTAGTTAACTTAACACTGACGTGGTTTTCCACAAGACACAATCGACGCGCGTTTCACCAACCAAATTGGCATCATCTGAAGACGATTAATAACTTCACAACATATCAACCCGCTTCAGCAACTAGTTAACCTGTAATGAAGAATTATTTTTTTAGGAAATTTTTTAATGATTTTGTACCATAATTGTTATTTTTACTAAAAAAATAAGCCCCACAAAATTTTCTTCGTGACTGTCATTGCCAAATACAGTTTTATGTTTTCTCTCGAAAACCAAAAAATGTTTCACATGAGTTGTACTAACTTAAACTAAAGCTAATTAAAACCTGTACCAAACAGCGATACAAATTTTATATACATGGTGAAATAAAAAATAAGGAAATTAAATTACTATCGTAACAATTTTTTCCAAAAACTTAGATACTTACAATTTGCCGGACAAGGCTGTTAAAAATGCGTGGCGAACTCTGTACACAACAACTGCCGTAACACACAAACTAAAAGTCTTAGAAAAAATATTAGTAAAATAAGCATTTGCAGCCGGCAACACCAGAATGCAATTATTTTAACTATTTATAAATTAGTGAGAACAAAGAAATAAAACTGAATGCATTTAATGTGAACTGAAAACCTAGGTACACATTGTACATGTATAATAAATTTTGTTATTCAATTAATAAAGGCATTGTTCCCAAAGGTTATAAAAACAAAAATGGATTAATCTAATCAAAAAATTCCAAACAAAAGCATTCATTACTTTTCAAGTGCATAGCGTGAGATCTAATGTAAATCCAACGACCAATGCTTATGCTCTTACAAAATAATATTTTTGTCACGATCCTAAAGTTCCCATGAAAGATTATGTTTTTCATTTTGTCGCCTTAGGGTCTGGAGAGTGCTGTGATGTCCCTGTGATGTCCCCTTGCGAATCAGGCACGTGTTCATAACACCTTTGTCCATTACACAATGTCTCACATTTATTCGCACCCTCTACCCTCCTCTCGATGTTGTAACACATCTTCTGATAGGCCTTCTTGATATTGCCAAATCATCTCCATCCACTGAATGGATTCTAAACGGTGGTGAGCTTTAAGGATTTGCGAGAGATTTGTTGTGATTCAATTTTATATAATATATTGGTTCACAAGTTATTACGAAATTAGCAGAATTAGGATATGCGTGAAATGTGAGAACAAAAATAATTTTGTAAATTGTATTGACAATTTAATATTGCACTCAATGTCATAAATATTAAGCTGAAACCGTTTTAGTTAATTTTAAACAGATATTATCTATTCAAGATATTTTTACGTTAAAGTAAGCGTTGATGTTTTTTTTATTAGATAGATTACTCTAGCAAAATTACTGGAGAGAGAGGTCCTTATGATTATCTTTTAATTTATAACTGTCATTTTCTTTTGCCTCAAAGTAACTGAATTACCAGATTCTTTCTAGTGAAACAATAAATGGAAAGCAATTACACAGATTGAGTAAATGAAGTAACTGATGCAGACAAACGCTTGCGAAGGGAGTTGAAAACAAAAATATCTAAGAAGAGTCAGTTTTTTTAGCCATCTTTACTACTTTAGAGTACCGACAATACAGAAATGGGTCCCTAAATAGAATAATATTTAAATTATAGAATATAATAACAAATGGAATTAAAAATTAAGTCTCGTATGGATTCCATCCGATCCTCGATTCATTCGTGGTATTGATAAAATTATTAAAGATATAAGTGTGATAGTGGCTCATTTATCAGAAAATAAACTACAATTTTTAAATAATCCAAAAGTCAAAATTGAAACGAACGAAATATCGAGTATTTACTAAATTAGCTGTAAGGACTGTAATGTATGTTGGACAAACTAGACGATCAACTCAAACTAGATTCAAGGAACATATGGCTCATCTTAAATGTGGTAGAACAGATGTCGTGTTGCCCAACATGTATTTGAAAACAACCATAAAATAGATAGTAACAATTTAAGATTAATTAAGAATATTACAAATACCGACAGTTGGATCCATTTGAAAGTTTGGAAATTACAAAGATAAAAATAGTATGAAAGGTGACAGAGGGTCAGTCCCATATAGTCCGCTTTATTGGCTATTGAATCACGGTTCCCCGAACCGTAACAATAGTTTATGCATAAAAAGGAATAAAAAGGATCCATTTTCAGCATAAGTTTAGTTTTAATCATCTCCAGATTATGCCTACTTGGTTAACGAAATGCGCAACGAGTGCAGTTAATGGTGTTTTGACGTTTTGTGGAAAACTACGTCAGTGTTAGATACTAAATGTTTAGATGAATTTTACCATTCTATTCTATTCCATATGGACTTATTTATAGTATTCAGGCGAGCCAACTACCTAAAATTAACAACAACTAAATCAGAATATGAGAAAATAAACGGGGTGTCAATAATTGAGCTATTAAAAATAAGAAAATTTGGTTAAACCCAAATTGCGTTATGAATTGCAAATAGCAGAACAAATTAGTTGCATCTAAAATCATAAATAAAATTATCAAATTATCTATTATTATGTCCATACAATTTCTTTTCTTCTTTTATAACATCTTCGATACAAGCTGTCCACCTAGTAGAAAGTTGCTCACATATGAAGATCATTTACATTTTCTTCTTCAAAGATTTTTGAGATATGATGTCATCAACACTTTTTAAATTAGAAACCCATATTATTTTTCGTTTTTCTCATGCAGTTTTTAGTCCTTTTAAGCGATATATACATTTTCATTTTTCTTGCAATGTTAATTAAATATATCGTGTATGTTTGTGAGTAATTATATATCAAAACTGAACGAGCTAATGTTTTATATTATTATTACGGTATATAATCTTGATATATGCCACTTAACATATATTTCTCTTAGAATATGTTTTTGACATCTCCATAAAGACATAGTGAGTGATAAGTGTTACCCTCTGGTGGTCAGTGCTACTACCAGTCAGGAATCACTGATGTCTTAGTGACTGATAGCGACCTGTTGTTTCCTACAAATCTTATTTAATCTCCATAAAGTTTGTATAAATTAATTTTAAAGCAAAAACTTTACTAATAATAACTATAATAAACGTATTAATGTAATTTATTTATTTATTTATTTATCTATATGTAATGTAATGTAATGTACACATATTAACATCTAAATGGGGCGAAGTTTAACTCTTAGGTTACTCTTACACTTAATTCCTAACATATTCATAGTTATACAAAAAGGAAAAAAGTACAAAAACAGATTATTATTAAAATTCCTAATCAAATATTTTAAAATGATGTGATAAACTGAAAGGAAACAGTACATTGTATCATGTATTCATAATACCAATATAATAATAACAAATAAGTAGTAATAAAAAGAGAAACGGCAGAAATCAATAAGCCACAAAATATATTTTAGTTTAATTTATTTACCTAAAACATTTGGTTGAACAGCTTTTTTTATTTTCCCATGAATGGTATGAACTCGATAACATTTAAAAGAATTGTTATAGCATTATATAAACGCACAGTAATGTAAAAAATCTTGTGTATAGTGTTATTTTATAGGTGCCTGTTGTCCCTACATCTACAATTTATATATACACATGTAGCATGTTGTCCGTACATCTACATATTTATATATATATATGTATATATATATATATATATATATATATATATATATATATATATATATATATATATATATATATATATATATATATATATATATATATATATATATATATATATATATATATATATATATATATATATATATATATATATATATATATATATATATATATATATATATATATATATATATATATATATATATATATTCATATATACATATACATACATATATATATATATATATATATATATATTGTTGATAATAAGGTTTGCTGTATTTTTATTTATTTATATAATTTGTAAAAATTTTGAATTGTTTTATTAAACAGTTATAGAATTGAAAATTTTGTGTTTTATTAAAATCTATGAAAATTGACGCCTTTATTTTAAATTTGTATTTATTTTTATTTATGCCCTTGTATACCCAGACTAGCTCATATTTTAATTTACAAGTTTTACTTACTTTTATTTTCTTTTACTCTCTCTCAGGATGCAGGTTCAATTTTGTTCTTTCTATAGTATAATTTCAAAATTTAAATTCACAAAATCAGTACACATAAAAAAACTAAACACTTTCAGAAAACAATAAAGGAGATTGTTTTTAATGAAATATTTTAAAAATTTTTTTACAAATATATTTACAATTTTTTTACTTAAATTACCCCAACAAATTTTAAAACTCGAGATTTTACCTTATATTTTTATCCTTGCGGTTGGCCGAACTGTCGTTTCTTGGTTCTCACTTCTCAGCAGTTACCACGCTTTAACGTTTGGATATGGCCCCTCCAATTTCCTGATATACTTGTGTAGTTTATTTACTTTAATTTTGTGTTTTGTCTAACTGGATTTCTTATAACACGTAAGTACTTACAAATTTTTTTACGGTTTCTTTATTTTCTTGGCTTGAAATCTGATTTTACAACCTTCTATTTACTATAAATTACTCCTAACCTTGATTTTATTAATCTTTCTTCTATTTTATTTCATTCGATTCCTTTCCAATTTTCAAAACTCTCTACTCATTTCTATCAATAACAACCAACTATCCATTGTTTTCTTTGCTTACTTTAATTTTGTATATAGTAAAATCACCAAATTTCAAAATTGACTAGTTGTGACAAATTATTTTTTTAATGTCAAATATTTTTTATTTTGAAAATAAAAACTTTTTTTACTACCTTTTTGTTCCCTTTTTAAAACAATATTCTTTTCTTGATACTTTATCCTTAGCATTTTCTGTAAATTTGCATGTTACGTTCAGTATAAAAATTTTTTATCTTTCACATCTCATTTTTTTTAAATTTTCTTAACAAGTGCCCTATACTTTTTAACAAACTCCTTTTTATCTAACTAGAACTAAATAACTACTGATAACAAATCTTTCATATCTAGGTTAACATATCTTTACTCAAAACTAATATTTTTGTTTCTACATTTTGTAGAATATATATATATATATATATATATATATATATATATATATATATATATATATATATATTTATGCGGGCGTACCCATTAACCATATTGTATTTCTAATTTCCTTACTCATATTGTTTGTTACTGTAATGTAATTAAACCCGCGTCAAATTCCTTCACTGTTCATTATATATATATATATATATATATATATATATATATATATATATATATATATATATATATATATATATATATATATATATATATATATATATATATATATATATATATATATATATATATATATATATATATATATATATATATATATATATATATATATATATATATATATATATATATATATATATATATATATATCGAATTTGGGTGGTTTAAGGTTTAAGACAACTTCAAAATTATTTCACACTGTTCAAAATTCTGCAGCTCTTAAGGAAGTCCAATTAAAGAGTCTAGAATGAGAGATTAATATTCGTATATAAAACAATAATTGAATTCGCAGCTACAGCTTACTTATTTTCTTTGTATTAACTAAATGGTATCTATTAAAATGCAATCTATAATGAATAATAATGCAATAAAAAAATGACGAAGCCTTTAAACATGCTAGTAGCGATAATGGTTTGTTTTATAAAAGCGTTTATATAATTTTAAACGAGTTAGCTGTTTTAAGTTTCCTTGTAGTTAGCACAATTAACTTGATTTATTTTTATGGATGCCATTAAAAATCCAATTAAGATAATACATAGACTATTGAGCAAATAAATACGCCTAGGCTACTTTCAAGGGGTAATTAATATAAATCTATTTATATAGTAGTAGCAAAAACAATTACAGGTGCACATGTTAATTCTAAATCACATTTGATTAGTTGTGTTGTAAAATTTTAACGTACCCATTATCTTCATTTACAAAGTAATATCAGATCATTACTGTACAAAGATTATCTTTTACATTGCTTCTTTAATTTGTTAATTGCCGAGGTACTTAATTAATGGTTATTGGATAACTTTATGATACATTTAAAAACTGTAGAAATATTTTGTAGAATATCTCACTGAATTTGCAACGATAGTAAACTATATAGGTACTTTCTGCAGCTAAAAATACCGATATTGGGAACATCGTGTTCAAAAAATTGAATCGGTTGAACTTTCCGATTTAAAAATAATAATAATAATAATATATAAACCATAATTTCCAGACAGAAATATTATAAATTTTAACTTATATGAGAATGCGAGCTATTCAAGATATTATTTACCATAATATGCACATACAGGGTGTTTCAATGGTGTCACAACAAACTTCGTCGGTGGTTCCTCTCGTCAAAAATAATCAAAAAAACGAAACTAGCATGTTCTCCTAAAATGCTTCCAAAACGTTCTACAATGCTTTGAAAGTGTAACATATACAGACTTTTTAAATAATTACTCAGTGGTAGTTGAAAGTTGCAACTTCAAACCCGGCAAAGAAAATTGCTTTTATAGTAGCTACGCACACGAAAAATTTCATCAAAAACTAACTAGTGGCATCGGAGTTAGGGCTGGTTTGAGTGACAGAATCTTACATAAAAAAGTTATTTGCCACCGAACGGATTTTTTGTTTTGTTGATTTGGATGCATCATCTTTAACTAAAATGTTTGTCTTCCTTCAGTTTTTTCGTACATCATCCCATTCCCGTGTAAAAATTAAAAATCCGTTCGGTTGCAAATAACGTTATACTTTCAAAGCATTGTACAGCACTTGGGAAGCATTTTAAGAAAAAAGTTATTCTTGTTTTCTTTTGCTTTTTTGACGGGATGAATCGTCCTGGAAGTCTGCTGTGAAACTGTATAAAACATATTATAATTATAAATATCAAAAGTACATAAATATAATTTTAGAATTTTGACTAACAAAATTAACAGTGGGGGAGCACGTTTCTGAGTGTTTTTTACAAAGGAAAAACAACTAACAATTTTAACTTAAAATATCTACAAAAGTAACAACCCGATGATAGAAAAACATTGTATAAATACAGTTTAAACAAAATACTATTTTGCTTAAAAATAACAACATTTTATTACAACCACCTTGATATTTTAAGGTTCTAAATTGGCAAATATAAATATTCTGAATATTTTGTTGATAGGACTCTAATAAATATTGAGAACAGACTTAATAATCCGGTACAACAAAAACCTGAATACAACAATAATTCCATGTCGTGTCGTGTCGAAGATAAGTTTCATATTAGGACAGTAATTCAAACGAGTAATACACTTGAGATCCATTTTAACAAAAACAAAACTGGTAAATTGTGAGCAAAATTCAAAAAACTGTATTTACAGTAATCCGTGTGAGATGTAATAAACATTATGTGGGAGAGTCATCCAGAGCCCTCAGTGTTAGGTTAGGTGAGCCTAAAAGAAGCGTGAAACTGAAAAATTGAAAATTTGCTAACATGGACATAGAATAAACTGGGATTCGGTAAAAATTGTAATGAATGAAGCAGGCAGAAAAAAAAAAAAATTAAAGATTCGGCAATAATATTATTGAATGAGGAACAATGTTTATCCCATTGTTCTGTCGATTTTGGTACAAGGTGGTTACCGGTGCTGCCTTCCGTCCCTAGAGATATTAAGTCCATTGTCGAGAAGCGAAAATGCCGGATTTACTAGAACTACTCGATCCCGATTGTCAGACTTATCCAAGCCAACGAGCCTGACATAGTCCTCCTCGACCATCAACTCAAGATGATGTATATCATTGAATTTTCGGCCCATGCCGAAAAAAACATCACCTTGAAGGAGGAGGAAAAGCGGACCAAATATCGCGATCTCCGGTACGAGCTCAGAGTGCTGTACCCAGGCTACTCAAACAAGATGGTCGTCCTAATAATCGGTGTACTCGGAAGGATAAAGCCTACGCTGCTTTTGGAACTGAAGACCATACCGGCCTGTCAAAAATCAGCCGAGTGGTTGGCAGATCAAATGCAGAAGGCGTTAATTCTGGGTTCTCTCAATCTGCTTAGGGCACACGATTCTGGCATCTATAGTCACAGGAGGACTGTCCGGCATTGGAATATTCGAAAAAAAAAAATAAATAAAAAATAATGATAATAATCCCTTATTTTCCCTTCTGACAGTAGTGCATGTATAGAAATAGTTATAGAACTTACCAACTAGAACATACAAAGTTATTCAGACACAGAATTAAAACATTTATTTTCTAACAGTTCTTTTAGTCTAATTTTAAATATCCGCTCATTTTTAAAAGATTTTAATTTGTCAGGCAGCAAGTTATAAAATTTGGGTACTAAACAAGCTAATACACTTGCATAAATTACCAGACTACTATATTACACTAATTAAATCCTACCTAGATAATAGAAATTTTTGTGTCAAAATAAAACACTAAATCTGAAAGACATGATATCAGGGCGGGTGTGCCTCAAGGGGACAGTACTTTCACCCTCGCTATTTAACCTTTATCTCGTCGACCTACCTACACACCCCCTTACTATCATGTACGCCGACGACAGAAATCCTAAATCCTTTTACGCACAGACAGCTACAACTAAAATACGATATCATCTGGACAAATTACTGCGTTAGTACACAGACTGGAAAATAACAATAAACGCAAACAAGACATAGATCTTTACCAAAAAATTTACAAATAATTAAATACGATTCACACCAAGATAATTCAAAAAAAAAAATACGGACTACATTTGACCAACGCTTTTCGTTTAAACCACATATTACAAAGATTATTAACAAGGCGCACATGAACTTACACAGACTATAACCACTAATTAACCTACGTTCAGTACTAAACACCGAAAACAAATTATTACTATTTAAGACCATACTTTGACCAATACTGACATATGGCTGCGTTGCCTGGAACCGGATGATGATACACAATACGGACACCTCCAGGTAACTCAGAACAAACTACTGAGACTAATGACAAATTCTAACAGATACATACGGATAGACGACCTACACAGACACGATAAAATACCACTTATACGAGATTACCTTATCATGTATGGCTCAAAAATTCCTTGAAAAAGGAATTCATGTCTCAAACCTAAACAGACATATTACTGACATACGTGCACACACTAGTACCGACAACACACAAACTTTTCACAAAACTTACCCCTGTACTACGATGCTAACTAACGTAGACAGAACACACATAATGACAGACAAACGCAGTATGACACATAAACATACACTCGACAACATCCACACACCCGTTCCCCACCCTCACACCCCCCTTGCACGGATAGGGTGCGCCTCCTCCCTCCTCAGCCCCCTCTGTACACAGACCTGATAATAATTTTCTGAAACATGAAAATGTTTTTCCTGTCTATTTTATTAAACTCTTTTACATATAGTTAAATCTCATTTTAAATATTTTAAACGTCAAGTATATATTAACTTATACTCACTGTATTTTTAATAGGAAAGTGCCATATCAAGACAACCAAAAAGAAGCCAATATAGCAGCAAGAGCCATAACACTGGCTGCCAAGACGACTGTCTGCACATCGGCGAGGATTGTCGCCTTAGAGGTTATTTTGGATGAATAAATTTGTATAAAATGTCATGCTATATACCCTTGCTGCTTTGGAAAATAGGAAATAAAGAAATTTAAATTGGAATAAATTGGGTACCAAACAATTAGGAGATTTAGAAGTTATATTTAATCTAGCAAAAGGAATGTGAATATTGTATTTTTTGTCTGGTATTGACGTTGTGATAAAAACTGTTAGTAATAAATTTGTTCTGATTTTTAAAAAAACACATGCAGAGTTCAAAAATATATAAACAAAGAAATGGTATGATTTGAAAATTTTTAAAAAATATTTTTACAAGAATGGGTATTTAAAACACCACTAATGCACCTTAAAACATGTTTTTGATCTATAAAAACATAAGATGCGAAAGTGGAATGTCCCCTAGAGGCAAACACCATATCTTAAACAACATTCATCTTGTGCATAATATAAACATAGAAGTTGTTCCGTACAAAGAACCGTTCTTATGTTTCTAAATAAATAGGTAACGGAGGCAAGTTTCGAAATCATAGATTCACATGAACTTTCCAGTTAAGGTTTTCGTCTAACTGCAAATCTAAGAATTTAACTGTTTGTACTACATACTGTTTATATTAAAATTTAGCGTTTCACAGTGTATTTGACTATGAAATGTTACGACCTGAATTTTCTTGGTGTTGAAGTATAATGAATTTTGAAAAAATCAATCATTTGATTATTGAATAAAACGGACAATTCTGTTCTAAAATTTCATCTGCCTTATTTGAAATGATTGCAGAAGTGTCATCAGTATACATCGTAAAATGAGTTGTCGAAGAAAGATAATCTATTTCGTTTATACCTATATAACAAAAAAAGCAACACAGGGCCCAAAACGGAACATTGTGAAATACCAATTTGTAAGTATGATCAATCAAGGGGTGGCCCTGTCTAAACCATTTGACTACTATATATTATGCTCACAAATTGTTTTCTGTTTTCAAGAAAAGTTAGTACCTATTTTAACGGTATACATACCTCTTATACCATAAATATACAGGGCCCCAGTTGTTGATGACCATCGCAATCAGAATGCCCTGCGGAGATCACAAATATCCCAATGAGGGAATTGGTCTACCCCCAACAAATATTTAAAACATTTTCATAAAAGAGTGCATATTGGCATAGTGGTAGTCATTATGCTACGAAATCCAGGCTGATTTTTGTCAGAATTTGATATTTTTCAAAATATTTCAGCAAGAACAATATTCCAGTATTTTTTAGAAAACTAAAGGTACTGTAGTTGGTCTGTAATTTTCCAGACAATTTAGGTCACTTTTTGAGAACAGAACAACTTTTTCAGTCTTCAAGATATCAGGAAATCTTATAGTTTATGTCTACAGATAAGTTGGAATAAAAAAGTCTTTTTTTTTTGGATTTGAGGAAATGACAGACATGTCAAACCACCTCAATTTTTCTTTTTGCAGACACATTTATTTGGTAGCAGATCATTTGCCTCCTTTATATAAATAAATAATAAATTGGTCAAAACTTCAGCTCAATACTTACACTTTTTTGATGTACCACAATGTTCTTACAAAATTTTATAGACAACAAGTTTTCTACCACATCTTTATTCTGGTGTATTTAAAAAAACAGCAATGTTATAAAATACTACTTACAGAGGGAAATGCAATAAAATTCCAGCGGAAAGTAAAAAACAACTGAAACAATTATGGAAAAGAGCATCAATTTCAGTAAGATCAGATAAAATAGTTGTTGAAAGAATTAGAAAATTGTAGCAGTTCAGAATATATTGAAACCATGCAAAGAAATATATCGAATGTTTTCAAAACAAACTCAAAGACATCAAAGGAAAGTGAGGTGTACCCTTTTTGATGCCACCAATTGCAAATATGTCGACTTCAAAACTCTTCGATGAGGAAAAGATGTTAATAAATGAATAGCTGTTTCTATGTGATGAACGAACTACCCAGAAAGTGATAATTGGTTAACTACAGCCAGCAGGATCCTTCTGCTTTACAAAATATATATATATATATATATATATATATATATATATATATATATATATATATATATATATATATATATATATATATATATATATATATATATATATATATATATATATATATATATATATATATATATATATATATATATTTATATATAATATATATATATATATATATATATATATATATATATATATATATATATATATATATATATTTATATATATATATATATATATATATATATATATATATATATATATAATATATATATATATATATATATATATATATATATATATATATATATATATATATATATATATATATATATATATATATATATATATATATATATATATATATATATATATATATATAATATATATATATATATATATATATATACATATATATATATGTATACATATATATATATATATATATATATATATATACATATGAACTTATCCTTATAAAGCACTACTTTCAGCCTATCTGCGGTTTTCAAATATAAAAATATTTATTTTACTACATCCTAGTGTAGAGTAGCATTTGCGCACAAACGAGTGATATTTACATTTAATTTTTTCGGCGGTTTTTGAGTTCTCTGCTGTGTCAATGTAAAGTTGACCAGCGTCAACTTGTCTGCCTCTGATTTACATTGCAACGTTGTCATTTAAAAACACATGTCTATTTATTCAATACATATACTGTAGATACTTATATGTAAAATATTTTAGATTATGAAAGTTGATATTTGAGAATATATCTCTAATCTGTTCTCAAAATTAAAGGAAAATTTCTTTGGTAATAGGTTGACTTTTGTATCATGTTTGACATTGATAGGAATAATTGATAGTATTTGTAAGTTTCCTTTTAAGCATGTTATTAAAATCTTAACACCCGTATAATGTTTACAGTTTAGTTTAAAATTAAAAGAGTTATTTGGTTATCATACAGGATGGCACAGTCGGCTAAGCTTGTTATGTCCCAAGCGCGACTAGTCACTGTCTAGCATACTCGGGGGTACAAATATAAACAAAACTCTGCGTGCCAAAGAAGTAAATATGAAATAATGCTGATAATTTGTATACCAATGTTTTTTCGAAAGTTCGGTTTTAATTTTTAAATTCCCATTTTTTTGGTGGTACACTTATTTTACTGTGATGTGCATGCGGGCAGGCTATGTCGTCTTTGAAATTTTTTTAAATAGAGATCTATTATTTTTTGTTATTTAACATAATTTAATGGTGTATAAACGGTTTAAATAATAGCGGTTGTTTAAGAAAATGTTTGAGTAAACGAAAGTCAAATTTACAGCAAGTTTTTGTTAATATTGGCGCCTTCGCCAAAATGAAACTAATTTAATTGAAATAAACTCGGGTTCATAGATCACTCTAAATAATCACCAAATTCAAACCCTAATAACTCTTAAACTGCTTGATGTAATTCGATGATTTTTCTTTTATTTTCATTGTCGTTCTTTCCCCTACATAATCTCTGCTTTTCATTTATTTTTGACTTTTGTTTAAATTTCTACAGTTCGCTTAGTTATTAAGTGTTTATTTACATTTTTTATAAATTCATCTGTGGGCTTTTCCCGTGATAGTAAAAAAAATGTGTATCACCCTGTAAAATAGAAGGACGTTTCCTAAGTTTAGAACGCTTTTTAGTTTTTAAATGTCTTTAATACCGTTTAAGAGAAAAAATATTTTCTGATGTTATGCATGTTTTCTAACTTGTTTCAATTGTCATCATATAAAAAATTTTAATATGTAAAGCCATACAATTTTATGTTAAGTCGATTGAAGATAACAAAAACCTACAACTACAGCAAACAAATATAATAAGATATTATTATAAATTGACGAAAAAGGCAAGTGTCTTGCACATACTAAATCTATTTACATAATAATATAAAACCGGCTCGGTGGTTTAGTTGATTAAAGCGCGCGATGGCAAGTGTGACTAAATAATCTCTCCGTAGCTGCGGTAGTTAGTATATAACTAGCAGGTTGGCCACTATCATTTGTCTGTTCCATAACCTATGGCATACTGAAGAGAACAAATAAGTTCGAAATCGATCTATGTCTGGTTAGGAATTGACAAATGATATTGGCTTTCCATCTATCATGATTTGAAGGTGTAATTCAATTCAGGTCGGGGTATTTGCCCGCTGAGTAGTTGTTTCCTTCAAATCATATTTAATAACATTAGTTTAGTCCACCTGGGCTAGGGGTCGCCGCTCTCGGTACTTGCTGTGATGCAAGTCGCTATCCGCCACAGAGACATCTAGGATGTCGGTCGGATAGTAGCAATCAGACCATATGAGAAGTTTCATACCTCTCACCACTATTCACTTCACCTTAGTTTAGTATATAACTAGCAGGTTGGCCACTATCATTTGTCTGTTCCATAACCTATGGCATACTGAAGAGAACAAATTAGTTCGAAATCGATCTATGTCTGGTTAGGAATTGACAAATGATATTGGCTTTCCATCTATCATGATTTGAAGGTGTAATTCAATGCAGGTCGGGGTATTTGCCCGCTGAGTAGTTGTTTCCTTCAAATCATATTTAATAATATATATATATATATATATATATATATATATATATATATATATATATATATATAATATATAAAAATATATATATATATATACTTGATTCTTCTGTAAAAACATAGTTTCCCCATTGATCTAATCCCCAGTCAATATGATCTCTGGCCCAATTTACTCGTCTTATTCCATTTACTGTAGAAATTCTGGGCTGTCTAAAAGGTCTATCAGCCTTTAAATCTTCCTTATATAACCGTCTTTTGATGGTTGACATAGCATAGCAAAGTTAATCATTCGGAGAAAATTTTTCATTGTTGTGGTATTTAAAATAGAATTTCGTCGAACACTTGTTCTTTGCAATCGGTCTGTTCTAGCCGTTGTTACTCTTCGTAGTCCACCCACATGTATGTAAGTAGAGGAATCATTATTTTGAACCCGTGTCCAAGATCTGCTAATTATTGATTAGGTAACAATAAAGCGTTTGGCCACTGTCTTTTATGCCATACCGCTTTGTACCACATCTATAGCACAATTTAATTAAGCACTACTTCAACGGGGCATATTTAGTATTAAAAAAGTGTCAGCTGTGACAGTAATGAAAGTTTTCAGAAAAAAGTTTTCCGACATATCAAATATTACCCGAGTTATCAGTCATAATAGATGACATAAATGCGAGAGTTCCAAATAGTTTATTTAAGGTTGTATATTAACTGTACGTTGAGATTTTTTTAAATCTGTTTTCAAAAAAAAATAGTGTTAGATTGCAACGTAATGCATTAAAAAACTTTTCGCAATATCTCTTAAGATTGGACACAAAGGTACATTTTTGTAAATAATTGTAAAAGTAACAGAAAATTCCTTCATCTTCCTAGAAAATTGTACTTAAAAGTAATAAATGGTTTTCCATAAATGACAATTTAAATTATGACAAAAGTAAAGGGTACATTTTCAGTTTCTTGTACCTAATATAAGGAAGCATAGTAATCGTGATTTTTTCGACATCGAGATTTTGATTGATTTATATGTTTTGTACCTTCCTGAATCCATTATAACTATTTTCCGCGTGCGTCGGTGCGTTCGTGCGTGAGTTCGTACGTGCGTGCGTGCGTGCGTACGAATCTTCGATAACTCAAAAAATACTAATAGGAGACTAACCAAATTTGGCAGTTAAGATTGTCAACAATATTTTAGGTGACACATTAAATTTGGTAAATGTGGTACCACCAGAAGAGACATAATGAATGAAAGAAGAAAAAGGGACAATTTCTGGAAAAAAAAATTAAAAATTTCTATTGCATTTCTGGACGAATCTTGACGAATTATAATGAAAAAATATAACTTGATGGAAAAAGATCTGTCTGCATATCTGTAGTATCGCGATAGCAACCACAGTTTTTGAGATAAAGCTATCAAATTTGGTACTCTTATTCTAAAGGCCAAAGACAATGAAAAATTCGGTGATGAGCAAAATTAACCAGCTGAAAGGGGGTCCACTGGACCCAAACTTTTTTGTATTTGACTTTAAAAAAATATATTCTTGATGAAAGATTACAAATCATGTCTACTATATGAAGCGAATAAAATATATTTTCCAAGTACTTAAATAAAGCTCATGTAAACTGAAATATTTTACACATTTGGCCTCATAAAATGGGGTTAGGATAAATGTAACAGTTTGACATTTGAAAGGTCTAATTTAGTTACAAAAATGTCAATGTCAATAACAAAAAATTGTTAAAATATAGGACACGAATTATTATTGACAGTATCGAATGACGCTGATAATTAATTATTGAAAATTTTTAATGAAACATTTCATGGTATGCTATTAAAATTTAATTGAGGTAAGTGAAGAATTAAATAGAATGATTTTTTTTAGATCATGATGATATATACTGGTGTAAGAAAGTTATGTGCTGGCCACATCAGATTTTTTTGTATGAATTAGTTGAATTGTCAAATCGTCATAACAGTATAATGTAAATGTAGGCACCTAGCCTACTCTTGTCAACCAAAAGTGACAAGTGATCGGTAAAGACTTTTTCATTATACCTTTCTGAAAACATCATGTTTTGTGTCTATTTAGAGTAGAGAAAGTCCATTTTTCCCGCACAGGAAAATTTCCCCCTGTGCTAACTTTCAGCGCCACAATAGCAATTAATTTAGTTAGGAAATAAGCACAATATTCAATAAATAAAATAAATTCAATTAATATCACACTGTGTTGCATTCTGCATCATTAAATTGTTCAATTTTAGCCTAAATATTTATAATTATTTAAGTAAATATTTGTCTTTTTTCTTATGATGTTAACCTGTCATAAATATATTGAGGCTGCCTACTTTTTCAATCATTATAAAATAATTGAAATTTCCTTAGCAACGCTTGTTTGGCATTCTTTTTGACGTTTATTTGCTATTTTTAATATAAATGTTATCTCCAGAACATACTCTTATTTGTTTTTGTGTTGTTTTCATAGAGTATAATGAATAACATCGATCATAAACTGCTTTTCCCGTGCTTACATGACTCCCGTGTTCGGCTTGAACTTGTCATGGGCTCACGGGAATAGCCTAGTTTCTGAACTCGTAATGAAATATACTATACCAATCCCTTATGTTACCTTACCGGGCTAGACCAGTTAAACATGTATTTTCCACTCGAAATACTGACTAAAAATAGTTAACTTTTTAGGCGTTTGCGGAAAACAAAATACATAAAAACGGTGAGGGGAGTGATATGGCTAGCATTGGTGTTTAGTCCATATAGACGAAAGGAGAGCCGAGCCAACGAACACTTATAAACAAACAACAAAACCAGGAAATACAATACGTTGAATCTTAGAGTATTAACTTAGTTTAATTTACACTAGATTTAAATAGATATAGTATTCCATATAACATAAATATATTGTTTTAGTTAATAATTAGTCTCTATGACCGCAGTTGATTTTCTAGGCATTGAAGTGGTATTTCCTAAAAGTGTATAATGAAATTATGAATGATCTCATGAGTTAGTTTGATTATTTCAGGTCTATTTTTTACTTTAGACTAGAAGGTCATTAGCATGTTTTTGTAAACTTCTTTAAGATGGCATGGTAGAGAAAAGTCCGCAGGAGACAAATCTGCAGATCTGTTGAGATATTCTATATCACTATTTCTACTAATTAATCTTTCTGGATACACCGTAACCAAATATACCACACGTCAAGATCAAATTGGAGCTAGCTCTATTTTACTGCAAACATACTGTCATATATTGTGTTTTCGTTTTAATCTGGACACAAAGTTGTTAATGCGAGCATAATATTTAATTGTAAGGAAAATGCAAATAATGAGTCTTGAATTTGAACCATCCTGTATTCTCAGGCTCATTTTTTATTATGTTACAGGGGTTTTAGTAGATCTTTAACAAATATGTTTTGTTCAAAAATTTACATTTGTCATGTCATGAATTCAGTGTTTATAAATGTGTTTTATTATTTGTCATTTGTCAAAAAATGTTATTATGTTAATTTTTCTTAAAAGTGAATATAAACCTTAAAGTATTTATAAAAAAGAAATAATTTTATTATTATTAAACTATTAACAATAAAGTGGCCAAAATATAAACAAAAAAAACGAATTATGTGTTTGTATTGGTAGAAGCAATTAATAAACTTAAATTACTTTTGAATATAACATTTTGTGACTTCTTCTGAATAGTTGTGATATGAAAACATTAACAAGTACCTTATATTTTTATTAAAACCAAATAAATCAAGAAATAACATATTCTCTATCTCATCTCTAATAAGACAAGGTATTGGATGGTAGTTCTTGCGAACAGGAAGTCATTATTACCACAATCTGCCGCTTTTATCTTGAATTGATTGGACGTGAGAATCGGGTACCGGCAAATTGAAAAAGACATTACTTTAATGTTTCTAGAATTACACCAAAAGAAATATCGTAAAGGATGACTTAAATTAAGTTTTTACAAAGCTGAAATATCATAAATGATACGGTGTGAAATTTTATATGCGATATCCATGAGAGGTATGAGTTGTCATGTTTTATTTTGTTATTCAACTTTACAATAAATAAAATCATTATTATACATCCTTCTAAGAATCACTTTGTGGTTTGTGATTGAAACGCAATAAAATATACAAAAATATTATAAAGATACTTAGTAGGTTACCATAAAATTTCTTGTTTGACAAAAAGTATGAAATTTATACTACTTAATTAGCACCTCCTTATAGTACATATTACTATTTTACTGAAGTCCGTGTCAATACATTTAAAAGGATACTTTCTAGTATTTACAAAAAAAATATGTATTTGCAAAACTGTTTAGTAGTTTGTAGACAAAATGGGCAGAACAATGTTAACAAAACAAGTTTTCTAAGATTATTATCGTATTGTCACATTGCCAAGTTGATGTTCATATATCTCTATTAGTCCATTAGTTTGCTAAGTAAAAGTTTCAGAATAATTCGAAAAATCTGGAATTTTTTATAACATAACTACAGCTCTCCCATTTAGCTCTGCCCGTGGTGCAGGTACACGTGATAGTAGTTGTGAGACGGATTTCATACTGCATAAAAACTTGGAGGTTGTAATTTGCTTACAAACTATGTTTGTTTGTTTTGTACTAGAAAAAGGTTGCATACATTGGATGACCAATTGAGACTTGGAGCTACGCTGATGCACCCTGGGAGTCATAAACAAAAATAGTAATAGTGTACAGGGTGTTCTGCTTTAACTTTGCCAACATAGAGATCACGCTTATCTTGCGAGTTACAACATCGGTTAAATTAGAGAAAATTTCTGTGATCTCATTGCTAAGATCTTGAAGTCAACAGAACTTAATTGTCTGATTTGATTTTTTAGATAACTGGAACATATTTAAAAATTCGTATTTTGTTTTTCTCCCATATTATGTTGCTTATTTGACATCCAATCTTTATTCTGTAAAAACATTCTTAAAGCAACTTTTTGTGTTTTACATGATTTTTATAAAATAAAAGTATTACAATGTTTCGTTCACTCAAAATCATCATTGACTTAATTTTTCCAGCCATATTGAATTTTCGTATCAGAAAAAAAAAGTTTCTGATTACAATGATGTGACATAATCCCTAAAGTTTCAGTCAAGCTCCGAATTATTCAAATAAACAACATAGGGAGAAAACAGAACACGATTTTTCAGTTTTTCCAGATACCTGAAAAACCAAGTCAGATAATTAAGTTATGTTGGTCTTAGAGTCTTAGAAAGAAAATCACGCAACTTTTCACTAATTTATCTGATGTTATCCCTTGCGAGATAAGTGAGATCTCTATATTGGGAGAGTTAAAACCGAACACCCTATATTTTTTCCTGAAATTTATAGTTAATAAATGGTAGATATTTGATTTGCTGATTTAGTAAGATAATAATAATATACATTTTTGATTTCCGACAAACAAACAATTTATAAGTAAAATTTAAAAAATCTGGTAAAGTGATATAATACAGGGTGAGTCAGTTTTTTGTAGACAAACTTTAACAGGAGATAGAACACATGTTTTTAAAAAGAAAAGTTCCTATAAACATATGTCGTAGAACGCTTCGTTTCCGAGATACAGGGTGTTGAATATAATTTTTTTTTTCTCGAATTTTCATTATAACTTATAAACGAATGCTTAGATTTTTTCCATGTTTGGGGGATAATGCCTATTAATTAAGGGGCATAAAACAAGCGATAAGAATGTTCAAAAACTTGCACAGTGGCGGAGTGGAGGGGGTGCTCAACCCCTTTCTTAAACAGAACTTCTACACCAATGACTATTTTTTTAAAAAACTGTTATTTTCGTTATCTACATACAGTTTAACAAAAATAATGTCCCTTCTTCTCTTTCGAAATTCCTGTGCGTTTCCGAGCTATTTTGATTTTTAGTGTTTGATGTGGTACTAAATTAAGTGATTTATTCAGGGTGAGTCAGTTTTCTGTAGACAAACTTTAACAGGAGATAGAACACATGTTTTTGAAAAGAAAAGTTCCTATAAACATATGTTGTAGAACGCTTCGTTTCCGAGATACAGGGTGTTGAATATAATTTTTTTTTCTCGAATTTTTTTAAGTATGCATTTGTATGTATTGTATTTGAGTATGGCTTGATATAACAAATATTTATTTTGACTACATTGGAAAGAGATAAAGAATAAGAGATTTCGGCTTTTAGAATCCTTAACAAACCATATTTAGGTAGGTTTCGTTGAAAGAATTAAATATTTAGCCGATAATTGATAATAAATAAATTACTTAATTTAGTACCAGATCATACACTAAAAATCAAAATAACTCGGAAACGCACAGGAATTTCGAAACAGAAGAAGAGACATTATTTTTGTTAAACTGTATGTAGATAATGAAAATAACAGTTTTTTTGAAAAATAGTCATTGGTGTAGAAGTTCTGTTTAAAAAAGCGGTTGAGCACCCTCCACTCCGCCACTGTGCAAGTTTTTGAACATTCTTATCGCTTGTTTTATGCCCCTTAATTAATAGGCATTATCCCCCAAACATGGAAAAAATCTAAGCATTCGTTTATAAGTTATAATGAAAATTCGAGAAAAAAAATTATATTCAACACCCTGTATCTCGGAAACGAAGCGTTCTACGACATATGTTTATAGGAACTTTTCTTTTTAAAAACATGTGTTCTATCTCCTGTTAAAGTTTGTCTACAAAAAACTGACTCACCCTGTATAATAAGAATAATAATATAATAATCTGCATCTGACGTCAGAGAGTAATCTAAAAATAGATATTTTTAGATTATTGCTTTACTACGTCAGTTCATTTTTAAATTTACGTTTGGCGCCAGCATTTTCTTCAATATGATTGATATCTAATAATTTTCTAGTTAAATGTGTTCGTGAAGTAGAACTTTTTTGTTGGCTTGAAACCTAACCTATAAAGAGTACTCCTTTTTTAGTAAGCAACAATATAAAATTGTTAAATTAATTGTACTTGATAGGGAATATAAATATAAAACTGATTCCAAGCACAAAAATGATTGCAGACAAGAGTAAATTCATAGAAACTCTATATTTGAGGTTATGTGTCTCATGTGATGCAGATACCCTATAAATTGAAAGTTACAATAGAGATAGACAATAAACTAAAAGGTAATATAAACCACATACAAATGCACAAATTTTCTATAAACATAAATAATTTTTCTTTAATTACTTGTTTAACGTCGGAACTTCTTTGATGTTTAAAGTTTTAAGGACTACCAAATTTATCCAAGTTTATGTTTCCACTCACATGACGTGGAAGTGTGGAAGTAAAATAGATTAAAACTTTAAATCGTTGAAAAAATTTCAATTTCTTTCGTACAAAAACAAACTTATGGATGTCCTTAGTAACAATTAAATTTAGTACAAATTCCGTTTTGCTTTCTCCTTATTATCATTACTAAAAAAACTTGTGTATTTTATTTGTAACATCAGAACACGCCTCGGAAAATACAAAAATATGATTTGCATATATAACAAGTAATTTTCTATTATCAAGTAAGAACTTTAATAATAATTAAGATTATTGTTAATAATAAATTTATGTTTTATATTTTGTGCAGATAAAGCTATTTTCTACCTTTCAGAATCACGAGGGAAAAAAATTCCAGTATACCGTTTATTTGTTAGCTTTTGTAACAACAAACGTGACCCGCTTTTTTCTTCGCCATTTCCATCACACCACATTAAAGAACAAACAAAGAAATTATAAATATACGCACTAAAATAACAATAAAACTAATAAAAGTATCTATAACCTGGAACGCAGTAAACACACGAAACAAAACCACAGAACCACTGGCTTTTTTATGTTAAAACGTAATATGATAGAATAAAGAAAATATATAAATAATAACAAAAATTGAGAAGATGAAAGTAAGGATTCAAGTAATAAATAAACAAAAAATAGTAATATTTATCACACCTTTCATATTGAATAAATCAAATTAAGTGAAAATTCTAATGAATAAAATCCGTTATAGATTAAAATTATTTTCAATTTGCTCTTGAATGGATAAATCCACTTTTATAATTTTTGGCAATGCGTTACAAGCTTTTAATACATAATATGGTCCATACGTTTGTTGATTAGTTTTCTGAGAAAACAGATATATCTCAGGGTGTGCCTCAAGGCTTTGTTCTTGGGCCACTTCTGTTTTTAACGCATGTGAAGGAGCTGCAATATACTCGACACACAATTTATACCAGTTTGCAGACGACGCGTTATATGTAACAACTGATGTGTCGGTTTCAAGTTCTACCCATAATCTCAGAGAAATAACGAAAATAATGACTTTTATGAATATTTTACTTTGCTTACGCTAAAGAATTTAATTAATTACTTGCCGATAAAGTCGCAGACTACGTACTGACTAGCTGCTTTAACAATATCAGCTAACTCTTCTGCCATTTTTTACCTTTAGTGTGAACAAAATAAAACTAGGCAAAAACATCCAAATGTTAAGGCGCATTTACTTGGGAAATAATTCAATAAATTCTTTACTATTAGAATGCGCTTTCTATCTATTAGCCTAATTTTAAAAAGTAAGTACTGTAAAGAGAATTTAACGAGCTTTAAAACGATGTTCTACTTGGCCCCTTTGACCATGGGTCCGAGCGTTTTTCGAAAAACGAACTTAAATATAATAAGCGTCTGTTTCGTCTTGTAACTACTTATTAAATACCCAATGAATGTGTCCCTTGATAATAAATTTGACGAGTTCGAGCCCTTTTCCTAAAAATGGCCATAAATGCAAAAAACACTCCAATTTCATTTTCGGTTTCCCATCCTATATATAGGTTAGGTTAGGTTAGGTTAGGTTAGGTTTGTTGTGAGTGGGTCTCAGTAGACCCTCCACTGCAGCCATCAGCAGGCCTATTGTGGCTCACGCCTAATTATATTTCACCCAATAAGTTCAGTCTCTTAATGAAACTGATAACTTTATTGTTTGAGAATGTGTCCAGATCCTCTAACAGCAGTTGCCCTTTGCCAAATATTGAGAATCGGATCCTCTCCACAGCAGGACAGGTGCATAAGATGTGGTCTGCCTTCTCATCATCCTCCAAGCATAGACGGCACTCGGCGTTTTCCGCTAGGCCGAGTTTATGCAGATGATAGTTTAGTCGGCAGTGCCCGGTATATAGGCCTGTTAGAGTTTTCAGGTTTACCCTGTTTAACTCTAAAAGTTTCTTAGCTATTGATTTCAAAGGGTATTTTATAAACGCCTTCGAATGAACTAATCCTGGTAACTCTTGCCAATACTGGAGAGTTTTCCTTTCAGCCCAGGTTGAGATAGCCATCTTGGCAGTACTTGAGGATATGCCAAGTATTGGTTCTGGTCCGATGAATCGTGATCCCGCTCCGTTACCTTCCATACCAGAGTGGCCGGGTATCCACACCAGAGTCACTTTGTTGTTTTTGCTCAAATGATTTAGAGCTTTCTGATAATTTCATACCGTTTTGGAGTTACACCGGTAGGAGCCAAGAGCTTTTATAGCTGCTTGGCTATCTGAGAAAATTTTTATTGATCTGCGTGTAAGATGCATATATTCCAGTCTTCGTACGTACAGTTCAATGGCATAAACCTCAGCCTGAAAAAAGTTGCATAAGTACCTAGGTTTGAGAATATCCTCACCCTTGGTCTGTAGCTATGTACTCCGGCTCCTGTTCCCTCGGGAGTTTTGGAGCCGTCTGTAAACCAACAACTGTCTGCCTTCAGTAGGTCGGCTTTATTCCGATCCCACTCATCTCTTTCTGGAGAAAGGATGTTGAAGGATAGCTCGTAGTTGGTCATGGTAGGCATAGTATCCGAGGGCATTCCCAGGATGCTGTGATTCTCTATGTCATCCAGCAACCTGTTCCGCTCCATGATACTAGTCTGCGGCATATTAATGGACGCTTGTTGCAGTCTGTAGGTTGCCCACCTGGCCTCTCTCTCCAGATATATATGAAGAGGGGGTAAATCCAGGAGGATTTCCATTGCAGCTAACGGTGTGGTGCTAATTGCTCCCGTTACGGTCATGCATGCTAATCTCTGCAGTCCAGAGAGTTTGGATTTGGCTGTCCGTTGTGATCCTTTCGGCCACCAAACAATGGATCCGTATATAAACTAATATTATTTGTTAGGAAAAATTCTAATATTTTTATACAAAATAGGGAAATGAATATGCATATATATAGTAAGAAGGCATGGCAATGATGTTAGTATTCCATTTCACAATTATTGTTCCATTTTTCAAAATGGACCATATTATACATTAAAAGTTTGTAACGCATTGCCAGAAATTATAAAAATTTATACAATTAAAAATGTTCGTATATTTTAGGAGTTATATTTATATTAAATTAGTCTTAAGCCCGGACTGACTCCGTTCTGTTCGACCCAACAATTGCCCCGCTGCCTCCATACACGGGGATACTGAGTCGGCAAATGATCGGGTGTCCGGCGAGGGCGCACATGTTATTGTGCATTTATTTAACCAAAATAAAATGGTTTTGAATTGAATTGAATTGGATAGAAAATAGGTGATTATTATGTCCACAAATGGTTCGGCAATGTGTGAAACACCTTTTTGCACTATGTAAACAGGAATTTTCTCTAAGTTGGTTAAAGATATGTTAAGTGACGTATTATTCTAATTCGAATTTAATTGATTGATAGAAGATGTTGACACATCAAAACCATTACGTCTTCTGAAACCTTGTATGTATTAATCCATGTGCTCATGTATATATGTACATCTGATAATATTGCATAACAATTATTTTGGAATTAATGTCAGCTTTTCTATAAATGTGGTAGAAAACTGGTATCCAATTACTTTCTGCTTATTTCCACACAATTAAACTATTCATTTGAAAGAACCTAAAAAAGAGATAAATAATTAATATCGTTTTAGGAAAAAGAAATTATGGAAATATGTGAAATAATCGTTTAATGTTTAGCGTTATAAAAGAAATAGGAAACGAGTTACCCAACAACTGCTTTTAAATAAACGTTTCATTCCAATTATTTCAATTATAGATTCTTACTAATCACATCGTAAATTTGAGCACAGCAGGAATGCTAAATATTTGAGTAGTTAATACCCAGTACTCTGTCTACAGTCATTAAACAAACATAAATAAAACAGTAAAATGATCATATTTAGTCACGGAATTTTATAGATAAATGGGAATACGCACCATGAGAATCAAAATAAACTATTGCTCATTTAATATTTAAAGAGTAATAGTTGCAGTATGGCGTTGTCGACTGACTGGGAATACTTATTTAATTAA
The DNA here is from genome assembly GCA_029963845.1 of Rhamnusium bicolor. Classification (NCBI taxonomy): domain Eukaryota; kingdom Metazoa; phylum Arthropoda; class Insecta; order Coleoptera; family Cerambycidae; genus Rhamnusium; species Rhamnusium bicolor. The sequence goes on along the minus strand of JANEYF010000287.1, from coordinate 107,302 downwards.
CATTTACCCTGTACATTATTCATTATTCAAAATTTGTATATTTCTCACAGCTAATATAAAGGGGTGTTAATCATATACCAGCAAGCATATAGGCGTTGGAGGTTCACAGAGACAGAACTACACGCCGTCATGCTAAAGGTGGAAAGGGTCATCCACTACAACGAGGTAGCCCTGGCAATATTTGTTGATACAGAAAGAACCCTTGATAAGGCAAGGACATTTATCTGCGACGCGATTCAGACAAGAAGGATGGCCTCAATACTGATCAGATAAGTAAGATATGCGCTAGAAGAGAGACGTAATGTTCAGGCAACCCAGCCAAGACTCAGATAATTCTCTTCACCAAAAGGAAAGGAAAAAATGGAGGATATTAGGGCACCCCTTACTTATGGAAGACCCCTAGTACTTACACGTAAAGCCAAAATCGCCTAGAGTTGACCCTAAATACGAAACTGTCATGGGAAACGCATGTCGAAAAATTTGTTAAAAAGTCGACGGCAACCTTTTGGCAGTTGCTCCGAATGATACGCAGAAATTGGGCCATCAGCCCACAGAATTTATGTTGGCTCTACACGGCGTAGCAGTTATGTCAGATCTAAGAAACTGTATCCAGTTCTAGGGACAATTTCTAAAATTTCTTTTAGCTAGGGAATAGCGAAATTCCAGGGATTTTTTTACCTTGCATGTGCTTGCTTTAAAAAAATATATTTTTTTAGTTTAAATGACTTATTTCTTCTCCTTTCAACTACGAATTTTTTATAAATATCTGTAAAACAAATCGTATTATTGAGCTCCCTGTTTTCTTTAGGTAGTAAGAGCCGAAGTTGAACACAGAATTGAAAGATATTTTTCTGTGTTCACTGATGTAAAAACTAAACAAAGAAGCAAACTGAACAATGAAATTTTAAGTGCTGTTTCCGTTATTAGATTTTCTACCAATAAATCGTTCAATCTCACTGATGATGATGATCATGTGCAATTTTTTTAATTTTTGTATTAACATTATTGTAATTATTTCCTGTGTTAATAAATTGTTTGTTCGGTGCAACTGTATAATACTTGACTTTGTTTGTAATTTAAATTTTTTTAGGTTTTTATATTTACCAGTTACTTGTGTTTTCAATTTTTTTTGTTTCCGTAACATAATGTGACTGAGAAATAAATAAATAAAAATAAATAATGGCATCAAAAAATATGCATATCGCCAAAATAACTTAAATATATATTATAATTATTTTTTATATATTGCTTAAAATTTTTGAGGTATCTTTTTATCTTAAAGTCATTTTCATTTAAAATTTTTATGGAATATTAGGGACATTTTTCCCCAACATCTAGGTATTTTCAACGGTACCCATCTGGTATCCAGATCCCAATACGAGTTGGTGGTTTGGTGGAAGTGTGTGGAACGAATTACTACTACATCCCTAAGACTGGCTAAAGTCAAAAGATTGGCCTGTCTAGAAATCACAAGTACGATGAGGACGACACCTGCAGCTGCCTTAAAAGTTGTTCTGGGCCTGCCTGCGCTTTTCTCGTGGATAAAGCGGGAAGCCATGGCAATCCATCTAGAATGTGGGACTCAGGCAGTTAGCGATTTAGAGGCAGAGCTGAGGGTGATGCGATAATGGCTGGATTGGCGAAGAGGGAAATCCCCATTTCGTATATCACAATCTTCCAGACAGAGCTTTTGCCATTCTTGCAGTAGCAAGAGCAAGGAAGAATCTAAAAATAGTATGGAGCAAAATGTATATATTTGCTCCGAGAGCCAAGCGGCTCTGAGGGCGATCTACTCTCCTAAAACAAGGTCGATCCTTGTTCAGATGTGTAAGAATACTTTGGAAAAGCAAGTTAGTCACAAAGAGGTTAAACGTATGGGGATCCTAAGACATAGTGAGATTTCAGGAAATGAGAAAGCTATACTCGAAGCAGAGGAGCCCTATCTCGGACTGGAGCATATATTAGTCATCACCAGGAGGCAGGTCATAACGACCCTCAATGAATGGACTCACAGGACAATGAGTGAGAATTGAGATGGTAAGCAATGGCTGTAGATTCGAACAAATGGTGGTCGTCCTGGTTACTTGGTCTAATCAGGATAACTCTGAACACAATGGTTGGAGTCTTGCAATACCCCCGGTCCAATTGCTGGCATAACACTATAAGCTGGTTGTACTTATTGACCGGTAGCTCAGTTAGCAGATGGTGAATAAGGGCTTAGATTGATTTGAGTTCTCACCAAAATCTAGGCTGAGCGTCAGGACTTTTGCGAGTACCAAATAATTAAAAGTTTACTTTAAAAGGTAAAGATAACGTTAACACTTGAATTCTGTTGGGAAGGAAGTTGAATAAAAAGATATTATTTAATAAAAAATATAATAAAGACTGGTATATGTACAATATTTATATTGGCTCAGGTTGAGGACCAACAAACTAACCACACAAAGAAATGATATGACGTTATTGAAAGATAAAAAAAATAAAATGACTGATCTCTTACAAATTTCTTCTGACCAAATATAAACGTTCGCTGGGTACGAGGATCTTACTTAACTTCCAATAGTTTAGTCCAACGAAGAATCCACCAACGGCTAAGCTCTTAATGGGTTCGGTGTCAGTTTGAATCACCACTGTCAGTACTGCAGTTACCCTTGAGAAAAAATGCCAGTTGTATAAAATATCGTTTTCCTGCTCCACCCAGTATATAATGATCAGTTCGATCTACCAGTTATCTATCCTCTTCTCTTAGTCCAGGTATTTACATAAAAAGGGGAGAGTTTTATGAGATCAGTATTATAGGCAAAACAAAGTAAAAAGCTGTGACGTTTGAATCGTCCAGCTACGTAGACAAAATATGAGTTAACACAAATTTACAGAGTAAATTGCAAATTAAACAAAGTAGGATCGGTATTCCACAATATTTTAGGAAGTTGAAGACTTCAACTAACTTAAGCATTAATAAAAGTTACGTTAAATAGAAAAAATACTAGTCCAACAAATAAACTAGGTGTAGCTATGATAATAAACAAGTGAAATAGGTATTCACTAAATGTTAAGATATTTTTTTACTAAAAGAAGGTAATCTTCAAGAAGATAGAATTTTGAATGTCTGCATACAGATAGACAACTAGAAAGATAACGTAAATAAATATTTGTTAAATTTAAAACAATATTATCTTCAAATTAAAAGTAAGGTTAAATTCAATTATTTATTGATTCCTCGGAGAGAGGTAATAATGAATTGCAGATAAAGTTAAATAAAGATACCTACATAGCTTGACTATATGTTTACTGTAGATAATCAAAAGTTAATCAATTGCCAGATAACTAGGCAGGTATCTTTGCCAGAGAACTAGGCAAGGCTCCACTAGAGCAGCGTTGCTGACTAAATACTAAGTAAACGTTCAAGTAAGCATTCGATATTTTAAATTTAGAAAAACCTTACGTTAATGAGGTCTGGTTGATAAATATATGCACTGGTATAAAATGATTCACCACAAAACAAATGCACCACATTAGATCATTTTCACCAATGTTATAAACAAATAGGTTTAGTCCAAAACGGTGTACCAATCTCCAAATGTCACCAGTCACCACTGTTCACAGAGCGCTACCAACGTAGCCAAGTGACCTAAAACATCAACAGACAAAGACAGAAAACAACTAACTACGATACAAAATGGCGACATTCCTTGCCGAGTAAATCTAAAATTTACAATAACCGAAAGTTAGTTTAAATTAGCACACGAAACTATTACAATATCAGAGGGATATTAGATAAATTGCCAAGAAGGCACGATAAATCGATACTAATCAATATTAATGATGGCTGTTCCAAAGAACCACCAAGGTAAACTGATCACTGAAAAGCAAATTCGCCCCAAGGCGTAAATTAAGATAATTGCGGTACGATATTATTATGAAAATTACCTCAAAGTTACTTTAAATCAATATAGCAAGTTTTTAATTAATGATGATCATAAAATCACACGATAATACCAGAAAACATATAAATTTTACCAGACCGCTGAACTAGAGATGGTTTCCTTTTGAACGCTACACTAGTAAGAAGGAAGTGCACCATAGTGTTCTGCTACTTAAACTCGAATACAGTTTGGAAAGAGACAAACATTTGAGAGTAGAGTGTGAGCAATGAAGATAGATAGATATTTAGTGCAAAAATCAGCAAAACCAACGGTTCCAGTAGAAATCAGTGGCGCCATCTGGACTAGACTGGCTGAAACTTAATTCATCGTGGACAACAACAAACTGGAATGAAATGGCTTGCAATTTCGTTACAGTCTTAATACTACTACTAATGGTAATACACGATAATAGTATATTATATCGAAATGGTAGTAGAATGGCACTGGTAATGGCAATGGCATTGGTAATAGCAGTGACAAAAGTAACGGCAGGTAGTGTCTTTAACAAGTGGTCTATCGTAGCCACGTGATAAGTGTAGAGGTTCCTGATACGAACTACAGGACTTGCAATCAGGCACAGGAATTGCTATACACTAGCTATCTGCATGCCCCATGCCGACAATTTTGCCTTGCATCCACCAAAATTACGCGACATTACGAATTCTATATGATATATGTATGTTTTATAAAAATTAACTACATAGTATAAATTCACATTAAATTATTATATTTAATTATTTTTGTTTTGTTTAGGATTTGCTATAGGTACACCTTTACAAAGAAAACAAAAAGTTAAAAATGTGTCTACATCACTGTATCTGTAGATATAGAATGAACGTCATTGATAAAGATTTCACGTCAAATAATAATTACTATCGGATATGTATCAGGCAAGATTGCGTTATTTCATCGCTTTTGTCCTTTATTGGATTCGTTTAATAGCTCTTAATGCGATTTAAAATGTCAATTTGTAATTTGATGTGATCTTTCCAATAAAACAGAAATAATATGGAATTAAACAACAGTATAAAATACGTAAACGTCTGTAGACAGTGGATTCGGTAGCTTTTTCTTATCGAATCAATAAATGTTTATTTGCCGTGGTCTATTGATTAAACATTAAGGAAATTACGCATTAAATTAAAATTAACTAAATTATAATAGCTGGATATGAGTACCTATAATTAAAGCGCAATGAACAATCAACTTGGCATAGGGCGGTATTTAACCTATCAGGTTAAATAATGGCTCGAAGATTAATACACAGTAGCATATAATGTTGCTACTTGTATTGGTTACTGCATCGTTATATTTGTTCTTTAAATTTATTACAAAAATCTTTAAAAAATGGCTTAACCCACTCTAGACCGTTACTCCCATCTTTTAAGGGCTATAAATAACTATTTAGGAGTGACCCCTATCAGAAAAATGTATATTTCTATTATATATTTCTTTATTTATTTATTTATTTATTTACACTATTTAACAGGTTATAAACCCAATAACAGGGTAGGCATACAGTTAAAAATAATACAAAAATACAAAAATAAAAAATAAATTAAAAAAATAAAAATTACTAAATTGCAGCTGAAAATGTCAACCGATGTAGAATTGTTGTAATTATTGCACATATTTCGTAAAGTAGAGTACTATTTTATGTTGGTTCTAGCAGTTGGCAGATAAAAGTATTAATTTGTCTTGATGCAGGCCTGGGAACATGAAAATTAAGTGTGCTTAAAGTAATATTATCATCTATAACAGATCTATTACATCAATATTCCTAAAATTTATAGTGTTTCTAATTATAAAGAATAGTATATTATGTTACTAAGAGGAGAAGGCGAACATTACATGTTGAACTCAGAAGTTTGCTCAGCCGAGGCGCAAGCTGAGGCTGAGCAACTGGGCGAAACATATAATGTGCCTTCTACTACAAGTGACATATACTATTTTTTCTTCAAGCATCAAAATAAAAAAATTGCGACTTTAATTTCGAAAAATGACATCAAATATGTTCAATTTTGACAAAAAAATAAAATATTGGTAATACTAACCATTTTATTTATTAATTAAGCATAACATAGTACTAACCACTTTATTTATAAATTAAACATAGGTAACATTTTTTTTTAAATTGGAATTAAAATTAAGTATAACATTTTTAGTTCTTAAACATCAAAATTTATATTACTTATAGGTCTTTCCAAAAACCATTATTTATTAACATGAATATTAAATGTGCAATTCTGTATAGTACAGTTGCTTACGTTTAAAGCACTGCTGGCTGTGTTTGTTTCTAGATTCATAGTTCTGTCGAATACATTACTTGTAATAAGATTGTCAGTTTGATTGTTCAAAATTCTTTCATTGTTGGCAGAAAATTATTCAGTAAACATGTTTTCAGTTTGACTTGAAGTACTGAGCTCATTATACTCTAATGAGTTTAGTATTTTCATCGCTATCTGTTTTTTGTTGTTTACAGATTCTTCAATGTATCCTTCAGCAACGCTGGTGGATTTCCATCCACCATGTTGGGTTGTTATATCTCCACCATTATCAACTAAGATAGTTACCGAGGTTCCTCTAAGGCTATGGCCCGTATATTCATGTGAATTGGGCAACTTTAAAAACGACGCAACATCTTTTGCAACGTTTGAAATTTTATGTATGCCAATCACAACACGATGATAATGATCATTTTGATATTTAATAAAAAATCTACCAAAAGTTATGTCTTTTAGCCGAAGAGTAGCATATTTTCTGTATAAATTTAAATAAAAATCTCCTAGTTATAGTAAAAGAGCGATGCTTTTTAATTTTTGTGTTGGGAATATTTACTAAGATTAAATCTAAATCTTTTATATCATTAACTTTTATATGAACAAGTTCATCGCATCTACAAGCTCCTGTGACTCCAAATATTGATACAACCTAAAAAATATACTATATTAATTTTATAAAAGTAAAATAAAGTTAGAAAGAGCAAAAAGAAAGTTAAAAGTACAGGATTCGAACACGGGCATTCAAATTACGAGTCCAACACTCTGACCACTGAGCTATATCCGGACTTAAACAAAGCACTCAATTCTTCTTATCCATTATTTCAATAGCGGATAAATATAAAAAAACTGGAATTTCACAAATTATAAAAAAATTTTATATTAAAGATATGAAAGTCTTAAATATATAATTTTAAAATGCGTACATATCTTTGTTGCTAAATATTTGTCATTAGGTGCTTTCTTAAGGAATTCACCAAACTCTTCTTTAGACAAAACTTTTGCGTTTTTAAGTTTATAATTTTCGCATTGTTGCTTTAAAAAGACAATTAATTTAGAATAGTTGTCAATTTTTACATTGTGTTCGATGTTTAATTTAGATTTTAGCAATTGCTTAGTAGTTTCATACAAATTAAACATGTTTAAAGTGCAGCTTATATGCATACTTTGCCCAATTGGGAAAATATTTTTCTTAATATTAAATAAAAAGTTTGTCTTAGAATGTTTTATATGTTTTATTTACACCTATAAATATCATATCTATAAAAAAAAATTTTGTAATGTTAAAAAAAAAGAAAATTTAATCATGCAATAGAGGGTTAAAAGATTCAATTAATGCTCGTAAGAAAAACTAAGAAGAACCTTACGAGTGATCAGTCTACATTATAAGAAAATATAAATGGAGTAAACATAAACAAAAAAAAACGTGCATACTGCACCCTGTATGAAAATAAATACTAAACCTCGACCTCTATTACTAAGTACTCGACCTCTATTGAGCCACCAGTAGCAATATGATTGGTTTCTGAAATGAAAACTTTTTTTTATATTATAAATAAAATGCTATTAAAATTTAAAATACCTGCAGTATATCATCGTCCAATTTCGAATTAAGGCCTGTCAATTGTGTTCCAATTATATCATGGATATTTATTAAACATAGTAACAATATCTTCGAATAATCCAGTCGAACGCCTTTAGGTACAACTGGGCCTTAGTCCGAGTCAGATTCGGACGAAGAAAAGTCATCCTCCACATATATGTTCAGTGGCTCTATTACGATGTCCTTTACAATGTCAAGCTGCCACATTTTTTCCTCTTGACTTTGGGCATGACGAATGGCACTCTTACAATTTTCAGCAGAAACATTTCCAATGGCTTGTTCAAATAATGGGTGACGAAAACTTCACCAGTCATTTCTTAATGGTAATCTCCAGCATTCTTTGATTCGAAGCATAGTAAACCATCCTCAACAAGATCGTCCTCGAATCCTATATGGAGGACTATAAGACGACTTCCCTTGCTTGATCCTTTAACCCCGTCGTTAATCCTTGAATGAAAGCCTGCTTTGAAGACAAGATTGTTGTGTTCTTCCATACTTTACTTATAGTGTGGCCAGCGTTCACTCACGTTTTATCCAAGAAATACAATTTCCTGCCTTCTTCCCGGTATTTTCTGATCTCTCGTAGGAAACGTCGCCTCCAGGCGATGATCTCATTCTTGTCTTTAAGGACACTATCGCGTGACCTTTTTGCAAACCTATAGTGCTAAACACAATAATTACATTACAACATGTAGAAATAAAAACTTGGTTTATTCACCGAAAGCCAATGTCTGTTATCAATGTACTCAAAGTACTCCGTTTTAATCGAGGAAGATGTTCATCTTCATGCACCACCACTAACATTTTATTGAGATTTAGTGGTTCGTTCCTCTCAAAAAATAAATGAATCAAATGTCTGAGAGCACTTTTAGTTCCATCATCGATGTTATCCAAAATAATTCGTTGTCTGTGGTACACTTCCGGTGAATGAAAGAATATTGTAAACATTTGCGCCACACAGACCTAAATTAATATGCATAATAATATAAACATAAACTATAATAAATATAAACAATCTAAAAATAACTTAATATTAAAAATATACTTCGATGCACTGATGACCAACCTCATAAAATACAAAAATTAAAATTACCTGATGTCTTTGCAACACACTCGACTACTTCTCTCCTAGATTTATCCGGGTTGTCTCCAGCATAAGTCTTATAAATGTTCAAAATATGTTGTTTGTCTTCAACCGAAAAATGCCTGGATGTCCGTTTTTTTCGGTGGAGAAATAGCCGCTTGAGCCATAATTGGTATTATTCCCTGAAAAAAAATGTGGTTATAAGATATAATCAATATTAATCGTTTTCATTACGTACCTTAATATAAATAATAATGTTTGTTCAGCGCTAAAAAAGCACTATTTATTAGGTAAATGTGAATAACAGCAAATAGAAAAAACGAGTTGCAACAAATAACTGTAAGTAACCTCCACAAAACAAAACGTATTTGACAGTTAAGAAGCTATCAAGTTGAGATTATCTTGTGATATGGGTTTTAAAAATACGATCAATATGAAAATTTTATTCGAATTTGGCGCAATTTATGGGGCGGGGCATAAATCTATTTGTTCGTTAAGCGGAGTATAGTCAACTTTGGTTTGATTTTCTTTAAACAACGTAATATTTAATTTTCACTACGCTGCGGCATATTCAGATGCGATTGACTAACGTTCGAAGTGTGACATTTGTAAAAATGGTTATTGGATCGGCATAGAATTGTTGAAAATATTCTGCAAATGTGTTAGAAATTTGTTCAGAATCAGAAAGAATTTTATGAATCTGCAGAAATTGGATATATGAAAGACCCACCTTAAAATTCTCTAAGGATTCTAATTTTGCACTAACTTCTGAAACACCATGACACAGTGTGATTCACTTCTCATCGTCACATCCCTGTTTCTTCCTCATTTTTTTGTAATCAATATCTGTCATTTATATTGCTTTAGAAGAGTAGTTGTTCTTACAATTTTTAAATAATTTTACTGCAAGCCAGTAACCTACTGCATTTAAAAACACATGCGTAAAACTGAAAAATCATAGTAGATAGGTCAAGTTTTATCGAAAAAGTTATTAAAATGCTTCTAAACTAATAATTTATGTCATTATAATCATAACTGAATTAGAATTCCATTGGTGTCTTAATGAAGAGTGTCATGAAAAAAAGATTATGAACTGTCAATTAAGTATCCTGTAAATTTAATAGTAAGTTAAATAATGGATGACATATACCTAACCATTGCCGAAGAATTAGAAATAGTACGTTTAGTTGGTGAAAACGTTCGTTCATTTAGAGAAGCAGCGTAGCAGAATTTCACCGAAGACATCTAGAGAAAATAATTAGTTTCTGATATTAACAATCGTTTTAATGATATTGAAATTGTTTCTGAATCGAGCTTGCAGCATCTAAATAATGGTAGAATTGATCCAGCATCGACGAAACTCTGTTACAGGTAGTGCGTAACAGTCAGAGACTGGGAGTTAGAGAAAGAGGCTCAAGCAAAGACTCCCAAAACAAAGTTTGGCATTATCTTAAACGTCACAGATTAAAAGCATTTAAACCGATGTTTGTGCACACACTTGAAGAAGGTGGTACAATTAATCGTTTTGAATTCTGTTTGTGGGCAAGAGGCAACATTTTGATTGTTAGAGATTTAAAAAAAAAATAATTTTACGGGCGAGGTAACGTTTACAACGAACGGCACTGTTTTCCAGTTTTCGTTAATTATTAGATCATCGGATAATCGACTTGAAAGTATACCGTGTAACTTATGTACCGGATGGAGTTAACTGCGATGTAACTGAGCTTGGCGTAGTGGTTAGGGCTCGTGCTTCCCATGCGGTCGATTGGGGGTCAAATCCAACTCTCGGCTCATGTTTTTATTTCTTCTTTCACTTTATAAAATAATCAAAAAGTAAAAATTACTCCCTTTATCATACTCATGATAATATCGCACTCTCGTGCATAATTGGTGGGGCAGGAGCGATCTAGTGCCATGAATAAATTATGCCGTATTATACCTTTCCCTGGATATTTCTGGTATGAAACTGGAGCACGTATTATTCGCAGCTTCCAAAATATTGGGCGGTGTTAATTCTAATTCACTTTCACTACTCGCCATGACTTTTTAAATATAAAAACGGCTTTCTTGAAAAAAACGTTTCCAGTTGGCAGTTATTTGACATAAAATACAACAATTGTTCGTTTATTTTGGTGCTTTACTATGCCGATGGCTCATGACTCTCTATGCATTTCTTTAATTTTCGTCGTGACCCGTAGGGTTACTGTAATTAATTATTCTACTAACTGCTTGCAAAGTTTTGTGGTTAAGAAGGTAATGGGTAGTTCACCTCCCACTCCCATAATGTGTTATCAAAAAGTGTAGTGCAGTTCACCCTTCACTCCACTATTATCGTTACACAAAAATCATAATATTACAATAAGAAAAAAAATGTTACTTAAAAAAATAATTTTCATCACTTTAGGTGTAGATATCTCAGCATAGATGCGTCGATTTTACTTATAAAATTTAAATTCGTAGATAAGACAGATGCGTTAATGTTTGACCTTTCTAAAGCTTGCATACCTATCCTGTATTGCAATATTAAAACACAAATAACTCCAAAACGATGGCTCCTATCTAAATTTATTAAGAGCACATTTTTAATGCAGTTTTTAACACTGATGCCTTTTGCCATTTTAAATGTTTGAAAAACAAAAAGGCAAAAATATTATAGCGAAAATGCACCCTCACCCCCAGTAACTGCCCCAACAAATCATAATATTTAAATAGAAAGTTGACAAAATATGTAACATTGTGAAATTAATAAATCGTCCAAATTTAATTTTTGCAACTTAAAACGTTTCGACTTTATTGGTAAATAACTAGGTTGTACCATATCTCGGTATTGGAGAATGGAACCCAAGCAATATTTGAAGGCACGACTGTCAGTACTGATTGACGGTTTTGTAGAAAAAAAATTGAAAAAAAAATGATAAAAAAGTGTACAAAAATATGCAGCCTCCCCATATTCCTTCTAGACCATTAGTAAAATCTTTGCAAACTATTTTTTTTAGTAATCAGGGGGAAAATTATCACTCCGTTTTTCTGTTTTCGAATATTTTGATTTTTTGTAAAGTTATGACACTTTGAAATTTAAGTTCTTCATTGTGTAAATATGAAAATGCTATAACAAAAAATCTAAATTTTCGAAAACCAAAAAAAAAACCAGGGTGATAAATTTTCCTTCTGAATACGAAAAAAAAAATAGTTTGCAAATATTTTACTAATGGTCTAAAAGGAAACTTATACACAAATTTCAACTTATTTGTTCTAGCTCTATCAATCCCTTGAAGGAAGGTACTTAATTATGAGACACCCTGTATAGTTTTCACCACAAAAGTACAATTAACAGTCATAAATATAATGCGATTTCTATTAGACTTGCAAAAGTTATTGCGCGCAATTAAAGGAAAAGGAAACACGATAAGACCTATAAAAAATAACAATTTTGTTCGTTCCTTGAAGCAATAAAGACTAGTTATAGTCGATGTATTATATTTTCTTTTACTATATATAGAAAATCAAAACATTATCACGAACGTATAACATATCAACCGGAATGTTCAACTCGATAAACTTCTTCATTCTAAATTATAGAACTATAGCATACTTCGTAAAGGAAACAGCATAGTCTATGAATAATAACAAATTAAGCTAATGCTTAGGGAAAGTGGCTGATGAACTTCGGTCAATGGCCTTTCGCTATGTATGTATATGACAATAAAATACTTTATTAATATTTTCAGTAAAGTAGTTACTTGCCTTTTGGATATTTATATTTATATAGAGTTATTATAAAAGTTTTTAAATCGACTGGATGGTGTGAAGGACAGGGGAGCGTACTTCAAAACTGAACCGAGACAGGACCAAGCCGGACAGGTAAAGTGGGTGAGCGGACCTACTAGCTTCATCATCTTTCAAAAGTAACATAAAACTGTGGGTTCCGTGTTTCTACGAGGTGAGCACGTTAAAGTTCCCTAACCACGAGAAAGTGGGAGTTAGGCAAAATTACCAGGTTAGTTGTGCCCATGGTTATACAAGCATTAATCATGAGCTTATCTCCTGGTGTTAGTGATTGGCCTTGGCAGCGGAAATATGACCATTTATAAGTGATTAAAAAAAAGATTTTGTATTTCGTTTATGGAAGTTTATGAAATTTTAATAGATATACATTCCTCACCTGGGACTTGTCAGAATGGCCTACTTGGTTTTGAAAAATTCAGGACCGGACTCGGTAAAAATCTACCCTCCTCGTTTTTGACAAAAAGTACATTTTTCCTATCGCATTTCCGAAAAATTATTAGCGGATTTGGAAAAAATTTTATTAATTATGGTCATTTATAAAAATGTTTTTCATCGAAAATTTTGCATTTTCGATTATACAGGGTCATCGCGCGAAAATGTCCTTTTTTTTTAAATATCTTGGTTGTTTTTAAAGTTAGCAAAAAGATGTAGAATTTCATTAACAAGTTTTTTTTCGCAGAATCCAAATTTTAAATCAAAAAAATAATTTTGCATCGCGTTTACTTTGTTTTTTTTAATGTATATTTTAAAATATTTCAATTTTACTCCTTTTTCTGATTTCGAAAATACAACACGTGTCATATTATCTCAAACAGTTTTTGAGGTATTTGGATTTTGATATTAAGATATAGTTAATTATTCTGTTAAATGTGGTTGCCTTTCAAAAGAAGAAAGAATTAACCATGACAAATACTGATCTTTAAGGAACATTTCTTTGACGAGTAAACTGCATCTCTATTTCAAAAATGCAGCTATTTTGTTTTTACAGACAACTACGTTTAACAAAATTATGAACGATATTTTAATACCAAAATCCAAATATCTCAAAAACTTTTTGAAATAACATGATATATATGGTACTTTAGTAATCAGAGAAATAAGGGAAATCGAAATATTTTAAAATGTACAGGGTGCCCTATTTAAAAAACAAAGTAAGATAGCATATTTCTTAAGCGTGATGCGCAATTGTCTTTAGATTCAAAATTTGGAATCTGCGAAAAAAATAGGGTAATGAAGGCCTTTTTTGATAACTTCAAAAATAACTAGGTTATTCTAAAAAAAGAACACTTTCCCGTGATGACCCTGTACATATATAATTTTGGAACCAAATTTTTTTCTAAACATTTTTTTCTAGAGTGCTTCTTTTTTATCGAAGTATCATGGTAACGTTTCACAGAAAACAAATACGCGTTTTAATTTCCACACACAGAGTGAATACAAAACATCATGGTTTATTACCTATATTTGATTTAATCAATTTATCTTATGACTTCAGCTCTGTAAGTCCGATTGCAATATATTATATTTTGCTATTCGAACGAGAGAGAAAACAAATATAGTTTGTTCTCATACCACTAGAGCTGTTCCAAAAGTTAGTCATTTCCACTACTTGGTTACGTTTCGTTTACGTAATAACTATTCCCCATTTTAGTGAATGCTTAGTAGAAGGATCGTCCCCATTACGTAACAGTCGTTAGTTGAGGAAACTTTTAAAATTTCACTACCACGTAGAGACTACGATAAAAAATTAATATTCAAAATCGGAAAATCATATTAGATAATTTTTTATTAAACAATATTTTTAATAAAATTAATTTAGAATAACTTCAAGACGCAAAAGCTAAAATTTTACAAAAAAAAAAAAAAAACTATGTCCAAGAAAATTTCAAATTAAAAAAATTCGGATTTAATTGCATAAGATTTCCATAACTTGCTAAAAATTGCGATGATAACTATCAACAAAAAGTTATTTCTCCCGCAGTAAGTAGTAACGTGCCTAATAAAATTTGAAATTGACTGCATGCTTGTCCCTTGACTCTTCCGAATATTTTAGTCTGAAGAAGTGAATAAATTATTTCGAACAATCGCGGGTGAAACAATACCATTTGTATTTATTATCCTACATTCGGTGAATTAGTCATCAGAATAGACTTCTAATTCTACCGATTACATTAATATAAATTTTTAGTTGTTAATTTTTGTTGCAATTAAAATTTGTGAACTGACGTTTTGACAATGAAAATACCCAATTTCATTGTTAGATCACAAATTCTAATTGAACTAAAAATTGACAACTAAATTTTATATAATATTGTCGAATAGTAGCGAACTTCTAAAACCATTTTAAATAATATCACCCCGTATTTGGTTTTTTAAATATTTATAATAAGTACCAAAAATAAATGCTACTTTTTATTCATTGTGCGAAATTCCAACCTTAATGCCTAAATAATCCAAAATTTTCGAAAATCTTCAAGTCAACTTGGAGTGTCAGTGATTTATGTACACTTTAATTTCTCCGCATTTATCTGGTGTTTTAATTCCAAAAACGTAATGCTCTATTACTCCCTATGTGTTTATTTCTGAAAATATTAATTTTGCAATTTTTCCTATCAGTTGAAATTTATTACAAATAAATTATGAAAATGTTAACGTTACTTATATTTCTTTTCGTTAAAACATTGTTCGTCTACTTCATAACTCTTTCCAGTATAATAAAATGATTTATAGTGTTTCCAGGTGTAATACATTAAAGACTCTATAATAAATTACTATAGTAAACATCATATTTTCAGGTAATAAATAAGCCTTGTTTGTTAAACATCCATATTTTTAGTACATAGGACAAGAATATGGAATAATGCTACTACAGTCATAAATCTTTAAGAATACGTTATCTTTATGTTCATTTTAGCTAATGCACCCGTCAAATTATTAAAATAGTGTTAGGTACATTGGAATGGATTTTTTTACATGTCTTATTTTTGAGTTTTAAGAAATTCGCTTAAAACACAATTTTGATGTACAGATGTTACGAGTTTTCTACCTAGTATAAATTAGTTACCAAACAAACAAAATTTGGGGTAAACAAAATAAACCAATAAGGCGTCCATAAAAGTCTTCTTAATACAATGTTTTTTGTTATTTTAGAACATAGCCAGGCTATAGCATTCCTTACATAGCTTATAAAGCACATAATTATATTTAATAGTAGTTTTAAGATTTCAAAATTTTTCCCGGTTTTTCCATTTTCAAATAATTACACCAACTCTTGATTTTTCAAGATGCTTGTAATTATCAAAACGTATTGAATCCTGCACACACAAAAAAGAAAAATTATTTTAATACATATGAACCTGCTCGGTGGAGTAGTTGGCTTGAAGGTGCGATGGCAAGTGTGACTAGATAATCTCTCCATTGAGATGTGGTTCGATTCCCACCACCAGCACTAGCAATGTCGGTGGGAATGGTTGTAGTCCATTAATATCAGTATAAATAGGAAAAAACTATAAGTTTATAGTTTATATAGTGGATAGTTTTCAAAGTCAAGTTCGAAAGTAGAAAGTGGTCGCATTTTTAAAGATGTAGGCAAAACAGTGGTTCATTCATCGAGAAACAAAGTACAACAACTTTTAGGCAATCCAAAAGACAAAATTGAAATAAACGAAAAGTCGGGGATATACGAAATTATCTTTAGGGACTGTAATCAAAAATATGTTGGACAGTCTAGGCGATCAATTCAAACTACATTCAAAGAGCATATGGCCCATCTCAAATATGGTAGAACAGATAAGTCTAGTGTTGCCCCACATGCGTTCGAGAACAACCATAAAATAGATATTAACAATTTAAGATTAATTAGAAATGTAACAAATACAAGACAGCTGGATGCATTTGAAAGCTTGGAAATCACAAAGTGTAAAAATAGTATCAATAGTGACAAAGAGCATATCCCAAATAGCCTGCTTTATTGGTTAGTGGGTCACGGTTCACGTGAACCGTGACAATGTTTAGGTATAAATAGAGTAGATTGTTAGCATAAATTTAGTTTATATCCAGATGATGCCAACTTGGTTGACGAAACGCGCGTCGAGTGCAGTATATAGTGTTTTGGTGTTTCGTGGAAAACTACCTCAGTGTTAGAGTCAATAAATACAACGGATTTTGAGCAATGAACGCCTGAAGAAGGGGGTTACAATAAACTTGATGTGCGTTTCGTATTATCTTGATGAATTTACTATCGAAATATTTGATAAAACCTATGCTTTTAGGACTTTTATTTTGCATTGTATTTTAACTTCTTTTGCACTGTGATGCCTTTTGAAGTTGGAGCTCATTTCCACGTCACCTTTGATGTGGGGCTGCTGGCGCGTTTTTTTAATTGGCATCCCTAGGAAGCCTAATCTTTTTTAACTTCTTGTCAAACTATGCGTTTGAAGTGACGAATGCGTAGCCAACAGGGTTGTTATCAGAAATCGTTAAATTGTACCAACTTTTGATATAAAATTGTACTAGAATTTAGAAAATTGTACTTGAATGCTTTTTTGGAAGCATTCTTTTACGAATTAAAAAATCAACAGTGTGATCCGAGGCCTCTCTTGCGAAACTAACTTAGAAGAAAACATATTGTTTTCCTGGTAAACATTTTTGACAGTTGAACTTATATTCTGACAAGCAGAATATAATTATGTTACAGAAGGGACAACGGCCCGTAGAACATCCAAAAAAAGACACAGTAGAAAGAAATGTCTATAATTTTCTAAAATAATTCGTAATCAAAGCGAGTATTTCTGCGCTACGAATGCCTTGAAATATGTTTACTAAATATTAATGCTGATTGCTGATTGGTTGGATACAAATTTCCTGTTCCGTGATTGGTTAAACTAAACTGTTTGCTTATATTTAGAGCACGAAAAAGTGACAAGGCAATGACAAGTGAATCTTTGTTTTTAAGACGAGCATTAGTTGTTCATTTGTATATTAAAATATTATATAGAGGAAAAAGTTATGGTAATGTACTAGATTTTTGAAAGAGGTGCCAATAAACTATAAAATATTAACTGTTCTGAATCTAGTACAATTATACTAGAAATTACAACCCTGGTAGCCAGTGTTGCCACTGTCGCCTCGACAATGCACAAAGACACCTCCCTCTCTTATTAATAAATGAATGTGGAAGGGTCTACCCAGATAAATTTACCGACATGAATATTTTGATTCTTGAACACATTCGTATTCAACCGAAAATTTCTTTTCCAAATACCAGATTAAAAATATGAAATTATATAATAAGGTAAAATAAGTCACTTGGGGTATTTTTGAAAAGCTCTTTTAAGGATGTTGGATTTTTTTAAACTTCTTATATGATATTTATCTCTTTTAAAAATTAATATTAAAAGTAATTGTCAAATAATATTCAATACCGTTGTATTATGACCACACAGTGACTTTATTAGTCTAAGCTCATATCAATGGGTAATTGCTCGAAATCCATTGTATTTATCGACTTTAGTAATAGGAATTTTATAGAAAATTTTATAAGGAATATTTTTGTAAGTATAAAATTTTTTGTGGGGCGAACGGTTTCCGAGAAAAACACCGAAAACTACAACAGGGTGTGTTTGGGGAGCTTTTTGAATGTGAAGCGATCACTTTCTCTTTAGAACTTTTTGATTTCGCAAACTATTCACTTGACGCCCAAGCAGCAAAACTTTATATATTTTCCTAATCGACTATTTTGGTTCCAATATTAGTAGCATATTATGTGTCCGCGTGTTTTCATATGTGCAATTCTCGCCCGTGCAACTTTGGCTTTGGATCGGGGGGTTTCTGTTATGTTTTATGTTTATTACCCAGTGATGTAGTCGTAAAAAAACAGTGCTGGTACGCCCTTCTGGCTTTTGACGCGGTACTATAGGGCAAACAACACATTTGCGACTCAAATATCTGTAACTTTTTTATTAATTGACATAGCCGTATGAAATTTTGTACAAATATCAAGGAATTCAAATTTATCCACAAAAAAAAAACAGTTTTTAAACCGACAAACCTTAATTACTTGGGATCAATTTTTTTGCTGTAGTGTGGATACCTTTTTTTTATCGAAAATATAACATCGGTTTTTATTTCCTATTAGTTACTAGAAAAGAGCTCTCGGGAACATACAGCTCGTAATTACTGATTTTTCGAGAAAATGGTGGAGGTGCCCAGCATAGCTTGTAGATAGTGCGGTTTCTAGCTACTGATTCTGTGACGACAAAATGTGCATTTTGTGATCAGATTTGGAACTCAGATTCTTTAGACTTCCAGTTATAGATCCTAATATTGTGCTTACTCCAAGAAATACCAGGGGCCTTCTGTAATTTGTAATGAATCATATGCATGTTCATTACTATAGTTTCGGAAATTCCCGTTAGTCTTGTGCTGTCGCGCACTTCCTGCCGACATATGATGAATCACACAGATGTTCATTCCTAGAAGTTTCTGCAATTACCGTTTGGCAGGTGCTGCCACGTACTTCCTACCGCCATGAAATATTGACGTCACCAAGGCCAGGATTTTGGTATAAATAGTATGGCCGTAGCCGAGGAAAGGCATTCAGTTTTCTGCTGACAACTACCTTCAGCGTGTTGAGCTTGACTCCATTTGGTTAGAAAACAGAATCCGACGACGACGCCGACCGGCTGAATGTCTGGTAGCATCTTGGGGTTTTAAGCGTGCTGAGCTTGACCTCCTGGTGTTGGTAGCCATTTTACCGCTCTGCACCGCCGTCACCAGTCTAGTAATTATTTATCGCCGTGAGTCTTCAGCGTGTTGAGCTGGGCCCATGGTTGGTAAATGGTTGCTAAACCAACCGCCGTCACCAGTCTAGTAATTATTTATCGCCGTAAGTCTTCAGCGTGTTGAGCTGGGCCCACTGTTGGTAAATAGTTGCTAAACCAACCGCCGTCACCAGTCCCCTAATTATTTATTGCCGTGAGTCTTCAGCGTGTTGAGCTGGGCCCGCCGCCGCTAAATAATTATCGAACTTACCGCCGCATCGTATCCTAGATGTTTTACTTCAGTACATGGAGCTGAAGCCCACCGTCACCGTGCATTCACCGAATTACACTCCCCGCAAATTAACCGATGTAAATAATATTTGTTAAATGTACTTGACTTGCTTTTATTGTTGAAGAATCTGATTTTATGTTTATTTAACTTCATGTTTTGGATAAATGTTACATTAATAAAATAAACTCTGTTACGAATACTTTGGGCTTTCTTATTTACAACTAACAGGAATCCTGGATTAATTCTCCAAACCAGCTATCCGAAAGCAAACACTGTTACGACGCCCAAACATACTTCGTTACATATTTTGGGCGTCCGAACAGACACCGTTACAAGTTTCCCCTCGTTCTTAAATTAGTAAAAAAATATATCAATTTGTTGATACTTTAGACACCTTTATCGATCCTAGTATGATTCTTACACAAAAAATTCTAGGATCCTGCACGCCCTCCTTCCGTAAGTTAACCAAAAATACGTAAATTTTGAAATTAAGTAATGAAATTTAATTTAATGTAACAAAAGAAAAGACCGTATTTATTTTTCGAAAAATATAATCTCGGAATGCTAGATATTGGGCAGCTAAAAATCCCCATATTACAATCAACGGCAAAACGTGAATAAGTGGTGTGAGACGATCGTTTAATTGGACCATTTTTTTTAAATTGATATGCAGAAGGGTTTTAAATTTTTTAAATATTGACTTTCGGGCTGCTTTAACTTTTTTTGCGTCAATATAGTATTTTGATATATTATAACTACCAGCGACTCCAAATTGATCTTTCCATTTCTAATGTTGGGTTAATTTTTCATTTATAACTGATAGTTTTGAAAATTTCCAGCTTTAAAAAGTTACCTGAAAATATGTACATACAGTTTTGCATAAAAAATATGGTCATATTGAAAAAAATATTTGACTATATTACACAAAAATATTACTGAGTAAGGTTAATCCTACTATGTCCTACAAATATTCGTCTTCGACTCTATACGTAATTCTAATTGTATTTATACTTATAAATTATAAATTTATAATTTAAATATCATGTACTAAAACCTGATGGCGTTACGTAAACCACGATTTTCAGTTATCTCAAAGAAAAAATGTAATAAAGTCAAAATCAGGAGAACATGCTGCTGATTCTATCGGTCCACAATTGATCCTCTATGAACAATAAATAATAAAATAATTTAATGTTAGTAATTGTATTAATTTTACATACATATGTGTAATAATTTTTCATAAAATTCAGGAGAAAATTGGTTTTAATTTTATTAACTAAGAACGATTTACAAGCGATATAAATATGAATGAAACTTAAAGTATATTTTGTGGGCAGTTTTGACAAAAAAAAAAAAAAAGATAAACACTATGAAAGAATAAAAAATTACTAAAAATGTAAATGAAAACACGACATTGATCGGATTTTAACTTGAAAGTTTAGCTGTGCTCGTTAAAATGTTTAATAATACTAATGATAATATATTTCTCCATTTGTTAATACAGCAATAATACTGTTACGTATTTTCTGTTTTCACAAACCCCTCAAACCATAGATTTGTTGATTAAAACTTCCGGTAATATTTACTCATTACTTTATTAATTAATTAATAATCAACAAAATAACATAAATGACTTAACTATAACCACAATTGAACACTTAGAACTCAGTACTTTAGTCTCTAACTTATCTCTTTTTTACTAGCACAATTCTAAATCAATACTGAGCCCTTGACCCCCCGTGTACCTTATACCATCCATCTGTACAGGCTATAACCGTTTTAAAAACAGAAAATTGATCAGTCGATAGATTTTTGAAAAATAAGTGTTTTTTGTGCAATGAATATTTTCTTGTTAGCATGTAGTTTCTGAGATACTTGAGATAATTTTTATTTAATAAATGTTTTTGTCCTATAACTTTTGCATCTTTTAATATATAAGGAGGAAATTTATTATCTTTAGATCAACCACTGATGTTTTTCATACTTGATTTTTTTTAGAACTAGCGATATTGTTTCATACTCCTGGTAGAATGTCCAATACGTATAGTGTCATATTTTTTATCATTGTGTAAAAGAACACGTTTCAAACTTCGCTTTGAACTATCAATAAAAAGACGCCATTCGCCTGGTGTGTATTGTGACAAACCCATTTTCTCTAAGAGGCCATTTATATCATTACAGAATATCAGGTTATTTTCTTGAGAGAAAAATGGCAGCAGATCCTTTTCTCTCTTACGATAAAATGTAATATTAGTACCTGAATAGAGTTGGTTATTTTCATTTAATCTGGAGACATGTAATTTGGAAGGCTGGGGTCTCTAATGAGATCATCAGCTCTTGTTGAGTGAAACGTAGGAAATTTGCTTAAGCTCCTTCAAAATCACTGTCGCTTTCTCCTGATCTGTCTCAGACGTTGATGTATCAATATGTGAGAGCATAGGCAGGTTGCTGAACGATGGAATGGATATTTCTTCAGAATGCGGTAGAGGTCTCCTTGCTGAATCCAGATTTGGATATATCCATTTGTACCGATTATTGCGATTGATGCCTTTGATGTTTACGAGACAAAAATAGTAGTCATTAAAATGGTTTCTTGGTTCCCGCCAAACCATTGGTATTCCAAATACTTCCGCTTTCCATTTGTCCACTGTCGCAAATATTCAACGCATGTTTTACATACGAAATGTGGAGTCCAACATTTATCCTGGTCCCCTAACTGGACGCCAAAATAAGCCAGATATGCAATTTTCGCAAAGGGTTTTCTGCATTCTTTCGGTGTATACTTATCACATATGTAACAAAAAACGTCAGAATGATTTAGACAGTTACGTCTGATTGTGGAAGCCATAGTTTTTATACAACGTATTTCCCCACGAAAACTCATTACCAAACTCAATACCAAACTAAACTGTAGAATATGGGCGTAGACACCGTTGACTATCGGTTAGCAGGAATTATTTAGTAGGGGGGCATCACGTGGTTGAGGGTTGGGTTTTATGGTCATGGGGAATACCCATTAGGGCTATTTAGACCTTAATTTTAAGTGATTTTAGTCTCTGAATACACCATTATTTCATTAATTTTGTATTTTATCAGTACCAAAATTTGTTATATTGTATCTCAAAAACTGGAGCTCCTATAAAAAATACCGCGATGTACTTTTCGAATCAGCACCTCAAAAATATCTCAAATCAGTGCTTAGTTTTCCAGCATCAAGACAAAATTTTTTGTTGTGGACCTGTGAATAGGAAGACGCCTTAACCTTTCAAATGTTTTTTTATTATTAATTAGAACTAAGGATTAGTAGATAATAATTTTACTATTTAATGATTTAATAATTAATAACAAAATAATAATACATACTTGCCAAGGTAGCACTAGCGAATCTAGATAAAAATTTTGGAGTGGAGGGGGTGGAGCTATACACACATAAAAAATTGAAAAATCAAAACCTTTAGTTTTCAATATTTTTTTTTCGTATTGTAATGAATAAGAAAAAATTATTGAAAACTAAAGGTTTTGATTTTTGAATTTTTTTTATGTGTGTATAGCTCCGCCCCTCCACTATAAAACTTTTATCTAGATTTGCTAGTGCTACCTTGGCTATTTAATTATAAGTTTTAGTACCGGTAGCGCCATCTATGGGAATATATTTGAATTATTACAGTCCATAAGTCTAACAATACATACGTGTCATATGGTAAATATTTGTATTCTAGTATGTAAAGAACAGAAACATTCTTACGGAAAAACCCTTGTGGAAGCTGGAGGATGATTATTAAATTATAAAAAATTCACCAGTTAAATGAGAGCGAAAGTACTGAAACTTTAATTATGATAGAAAAGAATATGGCAATAGAAAAGGGACCAAAAAGATGTTTGCACTTTGTCAATGTGTAACAATAAAGATTCTTAAAAATATAAAATCTTTTTTCTAGAACGCCATCAGACAGTTTTTTATTTTTAATGATGTCAATTAATTTAAATGTAGGTAATTGTTAACATCTACAAGAGGATGATTGTTAAATTATACAAAATTCACCAGTTAAATGAAAGCGAAAGTACTGAAACTTTAATTATGATAGAAAAGAATATGGCAATAGAAAAGGGACCAAAAAGATGTTTGCACTTTGTCAATGTGTTGTTATAAAGATTCTTAAAAATACAAAATCTTTTTTCTAGAACGCCATCAGACAGTTTTTTATTTTTAATGATGCTAATTAATTTAAATGTAGGTAATTGTTAACATCTACAAGCAATCCTCATGATGTTAAATTGTATAAAAACAAAATTAATTCAAATTTTAGAGACTGACGAAATTGTTAAATTATTCTGACTTTTTGTTGACAAATTGTGGGTTATGTTTTTACTTTCAACGAGTAAAGTTTGTTTACATCTGGACGTCACTTCAACAAGCATGAATTTGTCTAACGCAGTATTGATTTGATTCATATGAATTATAACGGTATATTTTCGTAATGTAGATAATAATGTTCGGTAACTAGAGTAATGAAATTTAGGAAATGTTAAAAATACTTCAAAGACTGGAAACTCAAAACCAGCGAGAGACAGAAATCAGGCCACAATATTTTGTAAACATTAGAAGAAATGCCCCAAGTATTGACGCGACAACTGGCTGTGGATCACAACAACGCGAACGGCAACACCCTGTTTGACTATGTCAATAATAACGATGTGTCCCTGGAGTTCTCGAATACTCCAACGCACTTCCCAGACAACGGGACTACGCCGTCCACCCTCGACATAGTCCTCAACAAGAGCGTGACCACCTCTACACCGCCTGTTGTCTTGGAGGAGCTCACATCCGACCACAATCCGATTTTAATTAATCTACGTGGCGTGTCGAGGGAGGACGCCGTGATTGAAGTTACGTCCTACAAGAATACCAACTGGCCATCTTTTCGCCAGTTCATCAATAACCAGCTTGAACTAAATAGCAATATAAACAATGCCGGAAAGTGCCGTAGACGCATTCACGGGCATACTTCAGGAGGTCAAACGTGGCGTTGCTGAAACTATAACGATTGACCCGTACAAGGAACAACTTGTCGACGCAGTCAGACAAATGATACGCGACAAAAACAGGCTGAGACGACTTTGGCAAAGAAACAGGGATGTGGCTGCTAAGGCGGAGATGAATAGGCTGCAAACGTTCATTCGTAACTCCATAAACACCGAAAAGAATTTGAAATGGGGTGAAAAATTGCATTCTCTCAATCCGCATGACGGTTCGTTGTGGAAAATGATGAAGCGTCTTAAAAACACGAAGCAGGTAATTCTAGCCCTGTTAGAAAATAATGCAAACGGCCGCCAAACGACTCGCTTAAGAGATGGGCAAAGAGCCAACCATTTAGCCAACCAATTTGAATCATAACACAATCAAAATTACCCAAATAACAAAGATCACGACCGCATCGAAAATACAATTTACCGAATATAAGGCCAAGGAGTCAAAATTTCCATGACGCGACAGCAAATTTTAGCAACCATGACCACGCCCGCGGAGCTTATAAAGCTTATCAAGACTCTCGCAAACAAGAAAGCGCCGGGATCGGACGGTATCGATCATAAGCTTCTTAAGAATCTGCTGAGAAAGGGTATTGTCCAACTTACGCGCATCACCAAAGGCATTCTGCATCTGCAACACTGGCCTAGTCAGTGGAAGAATGTGTCCGGTCTTGAAGCCGAACAAAAATCCGAAAACAGCTTCTAGTTACCGTCCGATATCCTTACTATTGGCGATATCTAAACTGGATGAGTCGTTCTGAAGCGACTAAATACCGCCCGGGACGATCTTGAAATCAACGACGATTTTCAGTTCAGTTTCAAGAAGAGACGACTTTATAGATCGTTAGGATCGTCAATGATGTCAAGCGACATTATAATCTCGACAAGAGCACCGCCATGGTGCTCTTAGATATTGAGAAAGCATTCGATACCATCTGGTTGCCCGGTATCATATATAAACTGCACTGGTACGACTTTCCTGGTAATTTAACGCAACTGATATATCCTTACTTGCACGGCCGAAAGCTACGAGTAAGAGTGAACAAAACTCTATCAACACAGAGGGACATTGGAACAGGTGTTCCGCAGGGGTCGGTTCTTGCGCCAAAATTATATAACATATACGTGTCCGACTATCTGCAGTTCCCGAACACCAAGTTTGCGATGTACGCCGACGATACCGCGATGTATTGTCACAGCCATTATGCTCAGGCCGCTGCGCAGTTGCCAAGGGCAAACATGGTACGGGCGTCGGAGTCATACCAACAACTCCTAATTTTAGGAGGTGTTGGTCATACGCCAAGTGGAAAGTGAAGGTGAACGTCGCCAAAATGGGAGGCTATTGTCGTCTCTAGAATATTTACAAATAATAAAATTGTTACATCTACTTCGATGGGGGCAGCCAAATTGAGACGAAACAGGACGTAAAATATTTAAGCGTAACTTTGGATAAAGGACTTTATTTCGGCAAGCACGTAAACGAGACAAAACGCAAGGTCTATTCCTTGTCTAGGAGTCTATACCCTCTGATGGCGGGGAATAGCAAACTAAACAGGGATAATAAAGAGTTGATTTATACGATGATAGTAAGACTGGCCCTAATATATGCTGCGCCCGACTGGTATTCCGCGAGCGCGACGACGTTACACAAATTGCAAGAAGAACACAAGTTTCTTCGCCTCATAAGTAACTCAACACGATATATCCCATAAGGGAACTACGAGAACGACATTCTACCCATAGTGGACTATATCAGAAACATCACTCAAAGATTTTACTAATTTAAACTCTTTGATAGTCTGCTAACCGTCAACATCATACAAATAAGGGAGCACAACGTGCCTTTTCGCATTAAACACAAATTACCGTACCAGACGTTACCAGTTTTCAGGCAACCCTTTTAGATACGCTCCTCTCACAAAAAAAGAAGGAGACGCCTCAATATGAAAGGGGCATCAAAATCAAAAATTTTTCACTTTTCTCTTCTTTTCTTTTTGTTAATTTTTGTTTGTCTAAATTCCCTTCAAAATTTTATTCCAAATTATAAAATAACCATCAGTAAATTGCGGCACATTATTATACAGAAATATTTTCCCCTAAACAAAAATAAACTGAGCTGAACATTCCCGCTCCCCCAATTTGGTATTGTTTTAAGGCGAGTTTTATTACTGACAGTTTGGCCTGTCGAAGCAACCTCAAAATTCCAAATTTATATACACTAATTTACACACTTTTTATATTTTTTAGCAATGTTTTAAAGTTTGTTGTCAATGACGCATGCCTTTGCATGCGTCGCTGATTACTGTTCAATGATTATATTATACAATTTAAATTTTTATGTTTAGGAGTTATATTTTGTTACTGATTTAGTTTTAAGCCTGGACAGATCCGGCTCCGCCGAGCTAACAACTGCCCCGTCGCTGCCATATGCGGGGATGCCAGGTCGGCAAGGACCGGGTGTCCGGCGAGGGCCGTATATACATTGTTGTTTATTTAATTGTTAATAATTTTTTTTTGTTTGATTTGATTTGGCTGTTGATCAATAGCAATATTTACAAAGTTCAAAAATCAATATTCACTTCCTATTCCCCACCCTGTATAACATAAAATACATATTTTCTTATCCATTCAGGAACATACATAGTTTGTTAATGACAAATAATTAATTTTTTTGAAAACTGTTGACATTTTCATTCTATTTTCAATGCACAAAGTAGGTTATTTCTTTAAACAACGTGCGAAATGCTTGTTTTGCAACCGTTTAAAAAGTTAACTATTTTTGGTCAATTTTTTGAGTGGAAAATACATAAATAC
This sequence comes from Rhamnusium bicolor, assembly GCA_029963845.1. Classification (NCBI taxonomy): domain Eukaryota; kingdom Metazoa; phylum Arthropoda; class Insecta; order Coleoptera; family Cerambycidae; genus Rhamnusium; species Rhamnusium bicolor. Next base: position 79,729 of record JANEYF010000287.1, on the reverse strand, counting down.
TGATCTATCCCGTTAAACTGACATAAAGGATCGGTAAAATCTTTTACCAATCCCTTATGCCACTTTTGGTTGACAACGGTATCTGATAATAATTAAAAATGATTAATTCGGTCTTCTTTGAAAGCGTCTGACATCTGTCAGTTAAATTATATGAATTTTGTTTGCAAAATATTTCAAGTTAAAAAGTTATTCTACGCAACATACGCGGAAAGTGTCTTTAATGGGCTCATTGGGTTGCTAGCTCGCCCAGTAAACAATCTCACGTTCCGGCTTGTTATGTGAATTTCAATTTTTCTATTAATGAGTTTTCTCTCATTCTCGATCGCAAAAGTGGCAAAGTAGCATTTCACATTCTAGATACAAAAATAACTATTCACAATTAAAAACTTGATAATGGATCTAATGAGGCGCATTTTTTGAGATAAGAATATTAAAAAAATCTAATTTCATCTAAGAATCTAGTATACAATGTTGCTATTTATTTGCACTCGTTTTTGTAAAATGTTAATAAAAACCGTATGAAATTGAGTTTTAGAAAATACTCCAATTATTATGTTTTTGTCACAAAAAAGTTAATGAAATAAATTTAGAGCATGTTTGTCAATTTTTACAGTGTATACCAAGCAAATACTCACCATCCGCCTTTGAGATTGTAACCGCGAAGCTGACTTAATGATATAATTTAATGTTCATGTCGTCGGTAATACACCACTTGGGTGGTCCGAAACAAATTGGCATAGCTGGTCAAAGAAATATCATCGATAAACTCGATAATTATTAACGTTAACTCTTCTGGTCTACACTAAGTACCATCAAACTACACAAATGTAAAAAAAGTGTTGCGTACATAATTATATTTCAGAAGTCTTTGAAAATCAAAACCTGCAAACTTTTTAATTATACAGTAATAAACTGCAATCAGACTCAACTAAATAGGTATAGGTATTATTATACGTGTGAGAAAAGAGGTATAATTAGAAAAATAATGCTAGAAGAAATAAGAGACCTCACGGACTTTACTTTCGGAAAGTATTCAAACAAGTTACTAGATTCCAAAACAATTAATTATTGTGTTAAATAAGAATAAATACACTTCAAATAAGTAAATAGTTTATTTCTAAAAGGCACGCATACAGGGTGTTTCGCCTCAGCTTTCCCAGTCGCTTAGTTACAAACTCACCCAAATCGGAGCAAACGCATATTTTTAATTAAAAATTTGAGACACATTATTTTTGTAAGTGTATTTCAATTTAATGTTATGACGGATATTAGATGACCGGGGGGCCAAACCGTCAGTTTCATTTGTGAGATCAAAACTCCAACTTCACTGTTACACTTTAATAACTTTTAAAGAATACAATTTACTGAATATTTGCACAAAATAAACAAGATTGAAAAGGCGCGTAAACTACCTAACCTCATTACATTGAGAGAACTAAAAAAAGGAACTAAAACTTTAAGCTTTAAAATATATGACAGTCTTCTCGATTGTGTATGCAACCAACACTACTATACAGCGGCAGGCTGGCTGCAAACACGTAGATTGTTACAATGTTATAATTGTGCTTAGTTCTCATTTTTTTTTTAACCATTAACACCCTGTATCTCAGTAACGAAATGGTTCCGTACTCATGTTTATAGAAATTTTTCTGTTGTTTTTGAATTGTGAATCTCCAGTTGAGTATTGCAGTATGATTTTCGAAACACACTGTGTATAAAATTCGTACATCGAACGACGTATATTGTAACCTGGTTGAATATACACTGTCATCCAAGCCACTACAACGTTGAAATCTTAAATGGTATATACCCTACAATGAGCAAGAATGATTTTAGTATTTAAGTTCAAAAATTCATTCGGCTCGAAGGACCAAAATTGTTACGATTTTATCACTGGTTCAAATATGCCTTTCTTATTCTAATTCTAAGGCTGTACTCTCTAACAAATTATAAATACTCACCAGTATTAATATGGCTCCAACCACCTTTTATTTTATTTTATTATCAAAGGTGAATGGGTGGAAAAAGGGATAGCTGATATTTTAAATTATCATTGAGAATAATATCACAAAACTAAACTAATTCTCAAAATAGTGCCCATCTATATCGTCTCTATTAAAATTCCTCTATATTAAATTTTATTTATTTATTTATTTTTTTTGACATAAGAAAAAGCAGTTTGCACTTAAGAGAAATCTAAACGCTATAGCGCAACTTCAACCCATTAATTAAAATAAAACTATATGCCAAATTTCAGATCTTTAATTTACATATATTCATATACCAAAATAGATACTGCATAGACAGATAGATAAATCATAAAAAAGCTTCCTGAAATTGGCATGTTACTAAGACAATAAATTATGTAAGTGTAGTATTTACTGCCCTGATTATTTAAGAAATATTAATATATTCGTTAATTCAAACTATAAATTAAAGTCTATTTCAAACTTATTTGCAATATAAAAAATGTCGGCTTCGTTGACGTCGGTAAAGGGATCAAAGAAACCTATGTTTTCATGTTACAAATAAACTGTACACACATATTTAATTATTTTATCAAAATGCAGTGGCGGTCGGTCCATGGAAGCAAGGGAAGCAGTGCTTCCCCTGGGATTATTTAAAAAAACACATAAATAGAACCTAATTATTATTTATCACATATATTATTCATTAAAATTTACTTTTACCCAATTTCAATAGATACGGCCCTGCTTTTATGCAGCTGAGATAATGTTGCACGCTAAAACCGTAACGATGACGCACTCGATTAATCGAGCCAACACGAACTCGCGCAACTTCGATATATGTAAGCAGAGACAACGTCTCTGGTAAGTAGGTAACTTATTGAAATGCATCCCATCCCACTTCATAATCTTGATATCTGAGCTGTATAGCATCGTAATACTAATACGTTTTATTTTATAGATTTTAATCTCGATTTTAATATCGATTTTAATATTATACTTAATATTAATCTTCCTAGTATTATTCTCAGCTTTTGTGCTATATTTGTAAAAACTTTTTTGGTGTTTCTAAACCTGTGGTGCGGCGACAAGTGATTTTGAGTTGAATATTAGTGCGCGTGTACACAGATTTAGAATTACTTATTAAATTTGGAAGCTGGTTCTAGCACTGTGGAAAATATTATTTGCGTTTGTGTGGTGTGCAATTTATTGAAAAGGGGATTTTCAACATATTCGTTTCAAGATAAACTGGATATTATTAGAAATGGGAAACCAACACCTGATTTAAAATTCTTAAAAACGAAAGTTAAATCATGCTATAGGTACTTTAATATTGAAGTGTACAGTGCTAATCAGTAGTTAAGGGGTTGTGAAAATTTGTGTAAATTGTTTTGTTGGCCATGTGTACTGTTCACAAATGAAAAAGGTGTTTGGAATAAAAATGGCTTTTCAGATTTAAACAACATTCACAAAGTGACAAAAAGGCATGGTAAGTGTGAAACTCATTTGGGAGCGGTGCTAAAAGAATAAACATTTGGAAAATCACGAATTGAGCATTCATTAGATCAGCAGTTGAAAGAAAGTGTTAAAAGGACTTATTGATATTGTTTGTTTTCTCGGCGAAAATGAACTTAGTTTTAGAGGTCATACTGAATCTCGAAGCGTTGCTAATAGGGGCAATTTTATCAATTTAGTTGATTTATTAGCAAAATACGATACAATTTTAAGTAACCATCTGGAACACTCCACGATATTTTTCGCGGTACATCAAATCATATTCAAAATGATTTGATTCAGTCGATAAGCAATATTGTTTTAGAAAAGATCAAGCAAGAAATAAAAAAGCTCCTTTTGTTGCAGTTATGTTAGATGAAACAACCGATATTACGAATATTAGTCAGTTGTCAATCGTAGTACGCTACATAAATCCAAATGGGAAATTCCAAGAGCGCTTTTTTAGGATTTTTAGACGTAGCAACGCCATGAACGGCCGCAGCTTTATATACTATAGTTTGTCAGATAGTCGATGATCTACAGTGTGGTGCCAAACTTATCGCCCAAAGTTATGATGGGGCCGCTGTAATGGCTGGTGAATTGGGGGGCCTGCAGGCCAAAGTAAAAGAGACTTTTTAGAATGCAATATTTGTACATTGTTTTGCGCATCGATTAAATTTAGTTCTAGCTCAATCTGCAGCGTGTCTTAAAGAGTGCAAAGTGTTTTTTTCAAGTATTAGTGGAATGGCTGCCTTTTTTTTCAAAATTATCAAAACGGACACGAGAATAAAAACTTTTTCAAGAAATTTAACCAGTGAAGAGCGGCTTTCAAAATTGTCCCTGTTAACAATAGAAAGTGACTTTGTGAAGATGTCAAAAAATTCAAACTTTTACGACGAAGTTGTTTCCGACATCGCAAAAAAGGAGAGGCGGATTAAACTACATTGTAAATAGGTAGGTATGTGCATGTTAACTACTTAACAAACTCTCTATTTCGATGCGGGTTCAATCCTCGCCACCGGCGCTGGCAATGTCGGTGGATATGGTTGTGTGTCTGCGTTTTTTTCATAAGTGTAACCCTCGCCCGTGCAGCTTCGGCTTTGGAATCGGGGGTTGTCTAATTTTTGTGGTGTTTTTATGTTTTATGTTTATTGAGGAGTGGCGGTCCTACAAGTGTACTTTTTTCTAGATGTCATAACTTTGCAGCTTTCGACATTTGTTTTAAAATGAGTATACGGAAGCCACGTCCCTTTTCTTAAAATAATTTTTGCCTCGCTTCGCTCGGGGCCTCGCGCTACCCATCACTCTATATCACAAACTGCTTCCCCTGTATCAAAACTCACCGCACGCCCCTGTCAAAATGACAACCACAAACCCCCAAACAGTAGGTAGACAATAAACAACACTTTCTCTGATGGACATATTAGACGCAGTGGACCAAGTGAATCACCAGCACGTTCTCCTGAACTTGAGCTCATTAGATTTCTCTTGAGGAACCGTTGTTTCACGTGACGCCACCTAAAATCTTACGAGTGCCTCTATGAAATAAATTGATATCTAACCAACTGTCATATAATAGTGTTTATGTCAGGTAAATGTGTCTTTTTTTTTAACATTAAATTAATAATACAATGTGAGTGTAAATATTTTCTTCGTGCAGTTAAGTGCGTTTCACTTGATGCTTTCAAAAAAAAAAACAAAAAACTACAAAATTTCAGGAAATTCGTTATGATTTGTAACCAGAGTGAAAGGTTTAGTTTTTAAAAATGAAAATTTCTGGTGATTAAACTTTTTAATAATTTATCATCAATATTGCTTTAAAATACTGTGAATTCTACTATTTAACCAAATTTCTTCTAGTATTAGCTAGGATGAGGTAATTGTTTTAATAGATTCTACAATAAGATGTGTTTTAAAATGTTGAAAAATTACTAATTAAATCGTTACATGCTCGTTCAATTATTAGACATAAAAAATGTATCTAAATTATTTTTAGTATTTGATATAGTTTCTGAGTTACCTATCTCGGTCAACCTGGATAAAAACTCTTGGTAGGCCTTGAAAAAGTTGCTTAATTAAATCAACTCAAGGTTCAGGATGCAATCGTTTTCAGATGCGGATAATATGGGTGTATATTCTGTCACTCAAACGATACATCTTGAATGTCATGGCATCTAAATAAATTTTAATATTTAAAAAATTTTGTAGTTTTACTATTGGCTGCCATAAATATTAAATAAAAGTTAAAATTATCCTATAAGATGTTTTGGTTTATTGCCAATTTTGATTAAATTTTTAATAAATTATGAAAACATGTTACGTTTCTTTTAATGACTAATTTTACTTCTTAAAGGACACAACATTTCGACACATTTCTTTTAAATACTCAAATCTTCACCTTACAAGTTCAGTGATAAAACTTCTTTTCGAAGTAATATATCTTAACGCGATGTTGTTGCCATACAAAAACCTCTTGTGGACAAGACATAAAATTTTCCTTTAACATGAAATGTGTCCCTTATTGCTGAAAATATTATTCCCATATGTAAGATTTCCTTATTGAATTTATCGCAAGCCATTAAATACACCCGGTGTCCCGTATAGATAGGATGGTCCACAGAGTGCCATCATCTGTAAAAGTAGAAGCTTTCGGCAAGAAACATTTTCACGTTATTGGGAAATTTTTCTGTTATTGCAAGGCGCCATGTGTAAATTATGACCTATATTTTATCCAATAAGAAGCAACCAAGATATGCGGCGGATGTTAGCATTCGTAAAATTTCATATTTAAGGAAAATACAGAGCTGCAAAGTATTTTATGTTGGTGTTAAATATTAAATTTTCAAAATTTAATAAAAGCTTTTTGCCTTTATTATTATTTATAACCGTAATTGTGGTTGCTTAAATAGTATTACTGGTGTGGAAATCTACTATGAAATTACAACAGTATTTTTTCTTTAACTAAATGAAATGATAAACATAGTACCCATATTTTGTTTGTAGATACTAATACACACAGTAAAACTATCAGTACAGGTATTTATAAACATAATTATAAATTAGGATTAGCAAAATTTTTATAAAAATTAAAATGTACTCCTTTATCAAAATATACAACGATAATCCTGAATTTAAATGCCTATTACGATCAATTCTCTGAGTTATTACCTATATAAAACGAAATTTGGTAAATATTTAATAGACACAGAATAGCACACGTTTGTTGGTGATCTAGAAATTATTTCGGTTGTATTATACATTGCCTGTTTCTGATTGTTAAACAAGTTATATATCTGTACATTTTAAATTCAGAATTAGATGAACTCCAAGTATTAACTTTTTGACTAAAGAGTTGTTATAGCAGAATATTTTCATATTTATCTAGAGTACGATGACCTTATAGATTATTATGAATGTTGTTATAACATGATAATTTGATCCTCTATAACCTCCCACGTTAATAAACACGGTAGGATTCATACTCTACCGTCAAAATTAATTATTAATACAAATGGTAACTATTGACAGGTACTGTCATGGAACTCGTTTATTTCTTTTCTTGCTAGCTGAACGCCCAATCTATATTTGCATGAAAGAACAAAGTAATCAAAAGTTATGTCTTTTAGAACCCTCCAGGAAAAAAATACAGAAGAGAATAGGAAAGAATTCAGTTTACCGTGTTAAACTTAATAACACACTGACTAATTTTTCAACAAGGTTGATTTCCAAGCCTTTCCAAACATAATAAATACTACATAATGCAAACCAAATGGCATTAACCAAGTAACAATTTTAGTTTTAAAATGCTCTATAAGATATTCTCAAAGCTTATTTCTAAGTTTACTTATAAACGTAAATAGTCTGAGAGAACTCCATAAAACTTATTTAAAACCCTTATAAGAGTACAGGGGCCACCTAGAGAAGGGCCTATATGCCTCTCTTTAAAACTACTAATGAATTCTCAAAATCTCTACTTGTAGAATATCTGAAGAGTATTATAAAACCATGTTTAGGATAAGTACCATATTAAAACTTAAAACGCACACATAAATGTTTTAAACGGACATTTTGTATTTAATGACGTAAACATAAATGCAAATAAATCTAGGGCTACGCTCATTTGATCCACGTACGATATTATACATGGGCCTCATGCATAGTAGTTATAAAATAAACGTATGGCGACAACAATTCAGTTTATAGATCGACTACTTATAATGAAGTATTGGGACTCCTCATAGTGGAATAAAATTTTCAGTGACGTTAAGTTTTCTGTAAAACATGGGTTAAATAGTTTTTAAAAATTTGTGCGCTCTCTAAAAACACATTTGAAAAAGTATATGGGTAACTTTTTTTTCGTGGTGACTTAAAAATAAGTAAATCGGTAGCATCCGCCCATAATATGATCCAGTGTTAGTAAATTGTTTTTAGGAAACATTTTTATTAGATACAAATCCCAATTTTTTGGATAACATAACCTAAAAATTCAATTTTTAGCGACGATACACACGTCTGCTCTGCTCCCTCGTATTTTATCCAGCGCGTTAGTGTTATTATAGTCGGGTCAGTGTAAGATTACAACTATCTTCAAAGAGATAAAATCATAAATAACTTTATGCTTTTATTTTGAAATTCAATCAACTATTTATTTCGTGTTTTCCATTATTCGTAAAATTAACATTATAAATTAGAATCATATGTAACTACATTATTAAAATTAGCTATTTTTAACTAAAAAAGATTTTGAGCAGGTAAAATGTTGGGTCCATGAGAGAGAAAATCTATTTACCTAAACTGGATAAGACCTAAAAGTCCTAAAAAAAAAATAATATATTCTTACCGAAAACGTAAAGAAATTCTTCATTTTACGTTTTCCCTAACTTAAAGTTGTCGAAGTGGTAACACGTATGCTAAAACCGTGAATTTGTGTATTTGAAAATATCCATAAAGCAATCATGAATCAATCAAAAGAAAAACATTTAGCTCGAGACTAGACTCGAGATGAACGTCAATTAATACTAAAGGTGGAGAATTATTTGGCTCATAAGAAGGAAATGGTGGACCCTTGTTTCTTGTTCGAGCTGTGCAAGAGCGAACACCTGAACTGCGTGGAATTTCGATCATTGTATCATACTGTTTGAGTACCGCTGACAATTGAACTGAATAACATTATTTATGGCTTTGACTCTTTAAGACGAAAGTTGCAGTCTTGCAGCGGCCCAACTATAGTGATATTTTAAAACATTATATTTTGGAAAAATTGGTTTATTGCAAATTTTGTCTGTTTCATTAAAACTCTAACAAGTAGTTGGCTTTATGATGGTTCGACCTGAAACTGGGTGATCTCAAAGCATTTTAGATTTATAACCGGGGATTAACAACTACCCAAAGGTAATTTCATAAAGCAATTATAAAACCACAACACGTCCTAGATTCTTTATAACCCTCAAATACTCCTAATTTGGACTTAAAAGCTATAAAGTTTTATTGAAGACTTGATAAATGCCTTGAAAAGTAAGTCATAAGCCAATATAGTATAAAGGCTAAAAGATAATTTAGTTTTAATATAATTCCTTGAGGACTGTTTTAAAACCTTCTTTAAGATAAAACTATCTTTAAGCGCTTTTGGCATATATACTCCAGGGAAATAAGGTAAAAAAAAGCGCCATCTGCGGAATGAGGCCGAACAAGCTGAATTTTTGCAGAGACCTTCGTTTTGATGTTCCAATGAAGCACAAGAAAATCTCATATGCCTACCCTTGTGCGTCTTGAGATATCGAAGGACAAAGGTCATGAAAATCGGTTTTCGCGAAAATCTCGCTTCCAGTGCATCTGACGTCGTAAGAACTCATAACAAAACTTACGTAAAATAGTATTCTCTACAAAATTGTTCATATACATTTTTTTCGTACGACCAACCGTTTTCGAGATATAGCATGATAAAGCGGGAGCGCGCAATCGTAATACGTAATACTGTATTATACTGCAGAGCTATAAATATAAAAACACTTTTCTTAATCTGTTAGACTGGAAAATTAAATTCCCATTATTAAAACCGTTAAAAATTTGTTTATTTATAAAAAAATATATAATAAATAATTAATAACAAAACAATGTATTATTTTCACACCACTTTTGTGAAATGAAATGCTTATTGAACAACTACAAGCTGCCAACATCGCTACAAAACAAGCCAAGGATGATGCAGATGTTCTAATCATCGAAACAGCCATGGAAGTATCGGAAGAAGAAAGAACCGCCATCATCATTGGAGAAGACATTGATTTGCTTGTTCTCTTAATAGGACGAACTCAGTCACATCACCGACAAATTTTCTTAAAGAAAATTGGCAAAGGGACTACATCAACACTAATTTATTCGTCTAAAAGTCTCGACAAATATCGTCTTTGCAAAGAACATATTTTGTTTTTGCATGCCCTCACTGGATGCGACACTACATCGGCACTATTCAACCAAGGAAAACTTAAAGTTATGACAATGTTTGAGAAACATCCCGATTTGACTCACTCGGCTCAAATAGTTCAAGCAGAAAACTGCCCGCCAGATACAGTATTTCAGAACGGAAATCGTTTTCTGTGTATGGTGCTCCAAAAGATGAAGTGAACCTTGACAAATTTAGATACACCCAATTCATTAAGGCTACACGACTTAATAGACCTGTTAAATTGTCATCCCTTCCACCTACCAGTGAAGCAGCTCGACAGCATATTTATCGGGTCTACTACCAAGTACAGATTTGGCTAGGGAAAAATCTACAACCCGAAGAACGGGGTTGGGATTTAAAAAACGACATATTACAGCCGAAAACAACACTACTGCCACCTGCTCCAGACGACCTATTAAATACAATATTCTGTAATTGTAAAAAGGGGTGTGGTGCGCAGTGCGGTTGTAGAAAAGTCGGGCTGCCATGCTCCAAAGTTTGTGGTCAGTGTCACGGACAGCCATGCCTGAACCCGTCAACAGAGTTGCAAAACATCGAAGACTCCAGTGACCTTGAGCCTGAAGAGGTTTTGCCAACAGACATAGAGCCAACAGATATAGAGGAAGCGTCTGACGAAGATAATGTGTTGATCGAGGTGCTAGTGGAACCCGACGAAAACGAGGAGGAAAGCAAGGAAACATAAGGCGTGCTGTGGAAAAGAATGTATTTTTTGTTATTAATTATTTATTATATATTTTTTTATAAATAAACAAATTTTTAAGGGTTTTAATAATGGGAATTTAATTTTCCAGTCTAACAGATTAAGAAAAGTGCTTTTATATTTATAGCTCTGCAGTATAATACAGTATTACCTATTACGAATACGCGCTCCCGCTTTATCATGCTATATCTCGAAAACGGTTGGTCGTACGAAAAAAATGTATATGAATAATTTTGTAGAGAATACCATTTTACTTAAGTTTTGTTATAGGTTCTTACGACGTCAGATGCACTGGAAGCGAGATTTTCGCGAAAAACCGATTTTCATGACATTTGACTTTCGATATCTCAAGACGCACAAGGGTAGGCATATGAGATTTTTTTTGTGCTTCATTGGAACATCAAAACGAAGGTCTCTGCAAAAATTCAGCTTGTTCGGCCTCATTCCGCAGAGGAAGTTTTATTTCTCTGGAGTAATAATAAATCTGGCATAAATCACTAGTTTATGAGCTGATCATTATAAAGCACTGATAAAATCTAAATAAATTTAAAAGGTATTTAAATTGTTACTTGGGTAATCTTACAAATAATGTAGAAATTAATGGATGTAATAGTCCCACATAGCACAAGAATATACTGTGATCATTCCATCTATATTCCCTGCAAATACTGAATGTACTCGCTGTATATGCAGAAAGTAGAATATGTGTATACACTTTATTACCTAAAATAAATATACATAGTATACCAATCAATTTTTATATAAAATGTATACATGAGTTTTTGTACATAATATAATTTATTCAAACCCAATAAGAATATTAAATAAATAGGAATGAGCACAGTACCTATATGCAAAGTATATTTGGAAATGAATACACCATAACCGTTTATCCATATGTTTTACGCATATTCTTAGCATGTTTTATGCTATATGTGGTATAACAACAATTAAAATATAATAACAGTTATAAACCGTTGTCTTATAATGTGGATATGAGATATAATATATATAATTTTTAAAAATACAATTGCGATTCAGTAAGTCTAGTATAACTTGTTTTTAAATAAATATTCCCTTAAACCAAAATCCTGAAAATGTTTGTTTAATGCGGTAGTTTCATCGGGTGTCAAATAAACTTACAGGCAAAACTGCGTATTGCAAATTCTTTTTTATTTAGTGTGCTTACGACAATTACTTTTCTTAGTTATAAATAAAAACAAGTAGGCAGTTTTCTCTGTAATTTCATCTACTAAACATATATTTTATTTAAAATAAGAACATTATTTTTGTTTGTGGTTACCATAAAGAGAAAAAATTCAAGAGTGATTTACATTGGCCACCTGACGAAAACACAGCTTAAAAATATTGCAGCCATATAGGGAATTACCTTCTCATTTACGCGTATTGCGAAAATCATGAACCAACAGTACAACGAACAACAAAAAAAACAGCGAGTTTGTTCTCAAATTTTTTATTAAAAATTAGTGTTATAGCTCGGAGGATCGGTGGCAGTTATAATTAATATTGAATGTCAAAATACAGTTTACTCATTTTATTCGGAGAACCCATCTGAAAATTTTATACAATTACATTTTTTGAACAATTCTGTTTAAACGGTGAAATTTTACAAAAATTTAATTCAATACAAATAATACTTACAAAGCCATCTATGAGCGAATAGTTGAATCGCTCTGGCTTAAATTTCTTCCCAAATAGAAATTCTTACTTATTAATGTAATTTATTTTTGTAACATATATACTAGCCAGTCCTATAAAAGAATTGACAGCGCTTAAATTGTCCTCAACCACCAGGTGGCGATACTGAGTTGTCTTCAACCACCAGGTGGCCAACAGGAATATCATTAAAATTTATAGAAAATATACACATTCAACTGGCCGTTCTCATCAATCGAGTTAGAGTTCACTTAGGACCTGAAAATCCTAATTTATTATTGCATATATTCAAGTTACATAAGATTGGCTAATTGGCTATTCATTTTATAATATACATATTGGCCACTCTTATGGAACGTTTTGCAGCACTTTTCTGTAGTTCGTTAGTTCATAATAGATGGCACAGGTATCTTTATTAGAAAGAGTAACTTGAAATATACTATGTAATAATAAATTAAGGTCGTATTAGGATTTTCAACTCCTATGTGAACTCTAACTCGATTGATGGGAAAGGCTCGTTGAACGTGTATATTTTCTATAAATTTTTACATTTGTGTTGGCTACCTGGGACTCAATTCTTGGAAATTTTTCGTAAGGGAAATTCATAATTTTTTTCCATAGGAACATACAAACTGCATTCTTGACAAGTTCTATGGACATATTTCCCATTTAAAATCAGTGGAATCACATTACTTGGTCATTTCTTGGTGGATCATCATTTGCCAACAAAATAGGAGTTTTATTGAATTTTAAAAAGAATAGAAGAACTAGCTCAAATAGATGCTTTAGAAAATTTAGAGAGCAGAAATATTGACAGAGCGGCCACCGCGAAAGAATATGAATAGAGAAGATCCTCTTGAACTGTTAAATGATCGAATGTTTGAGAGTTTTTTATATTGACAACAAATCTAGTGGCACAGTATAGAAGTGTTGGACAATTATTTAGAACCTACATCTAGAAAATCAGCACTGGATAAACAAACGAAGGTAAGTGATATTTGAATACTAAGCATATTAGGTTGGGTTTCGGTTTCGGTTGATCAAATTAGTGTTTTATACATTGGCAATAAATTCTTTTATTCCTTTAGGTTCTTGTGGCACTACAATTTTTCGGGAATGGTTCATATCGGACCAATGTTAGATATAAATAATTTTTTTGTGGAGTGAATCAATCCAGTGTTAGTAGGTGTATGAGGTTGCAATACCTTTAATGAACCAACGATTTAATTCCTGGATTCATGTTCTTGATATTCAATTAGTAAGTAATAAAACAATATGTATATTTATAAGTTTTAAACTTTTATTATACTCACTAGATTTGTAACCCTGATTTAAAAATTATTAATATAAATGCACGATTTCATGGAGGTATCCATGACACATGTATATGGAGTCGTTCTGCTGTGGAGAAAACTGTGTCCAATTTAAGTAGAAGGCTTCCTGAATGTTATTTAATTGGTAATATACAGTGCTATATTTTCATTTTATTTATATATTATTTTTCTGTTCTAGTAGAAATAAACTAAATAATTGTTTAATGCTTTGTTATAGGTGATTCTGGTCACCCAAATCAAATCAAATCAAATCAAATCAAATCAAATCAAATCAAATCAAATCAAATCAAATCAAATCAAATCAAATCAAATCAAATCAAATCAAATCAAATCAAATCAAATCAAATCAAATCAAATCAAATCAAATCAAATCAAATCAAATCAAATCAAAATCAAATCAAATCAAACCAAATCAAATTGAATCAATCAAAATCAAATTAAATCAAAACAATTTTATTAAGAATTATTGGGAACCGAAACGAAACCGTTACGAAAACAATAGCCTCCGACTTACGTTTATTGTTTATATATTCTCTTCTCCACTCCTTCCAGTCATTTTCAACCCCAGGAATGGAAGTTAAATATTTTTTTGTATTTTCTCGTTAATTTCTAGGCAATATCTCCTCACATTATACATGTCACATAGAATAATTAATTGCCGATATAATAACACAAACAACAGTGCAATAAACAACGAGTAAACAAACCACAGAAAACAGTAATGTACAAGAGGTTATAGTTATATTTCACTAAATGGCTACAACCAACAAACATATTGCAAAATAATTAACAACCGACAATTTTGCCTTAAGAACAATTAAAACTTTTTTAAATAACACACTATAAATAAATTGCAAATTCTATGCTTACACCACACTCACTTTAAATTAAATACGCTATTTACTCTAGAAATGGATGTCTTATTAAACATTTAGTTACATTTACAATTAGACAATTGGTGACATTGACATAAAATATGGATAATTATTAATTAAACATACACATACGTTTGTATTTGTTCCAATGAGAATGATATTCGTAGAATGTTCGAGAATACGAAATATTATAATCATGGGAAATTATCATTGGAAAGCATTTCTCACGGAAATATTTATCAGTAACTTTGAGAATTGAGCCCCTGGTGGTTGAAGACAACTCAATGTCGCCACCTGGTGGTTGAAGACAATTTAAGCGCTGCCAATTCTTTATAGGACTGGCTAATATGTGTATTAAAAAATAAATGGAGTGACCAATAACTGCGAGCATATTACAGAAATTTTCTTGTCTATCTTTCAACATCGTAGTCTCACTTAACCAGATGCTTAAAAGTCCACACAGACTTAAAGTCCATTTACACACATCAGTCAGTTCAGTATCATCAGTGATATCCGTGGTAGACCAGTAATCAGGATTGCCAGATCTGTATGCATCCGCTGCCGGAGATTTTTCTTTAAAAAAACGAGCGCTAAATTAAACTGCTAAATATATTGTTTCTCATTTATACTATTGATAGTGCCGGGGTGCTTTCTTCTATGTTCCTACATAACTGGTGATGAAAAGAAATTTTATAAAGAATGTTTAGTACCATATCCCCAAAAAACAACTCTGCAGCTTTATTTTAGTTCTTGTTCCTGATCTATCCCATCCTAGATCCAATTCTTTAGCTACACTACGTTGATGAGGGGCAATAACTCCGAAACATGTGTCCGTAGCTGCATAGTTGTTTTTTTTGGGGATATGGCACTAAACATTCTTTATTTTATTTTGACCCCAATAAATCTGTATTATTTTGTTTGTATTTACCAGGTGGAAACAGGCACTAATTGAGTACTGTGTACTGTACTTTCCAGCTTTATTTTAGTTCTTGTTCCTGATCTATCCCATCATAGATCCAATTCTTTAGCTACGCTACGCTGATGAGGGGCAATAACTCCGAAACACGTGTCCGTAGCTGCATAGTTGTTTTTCTGGGGATATGGCCCTAAACATTCTTTATTTTATTTTGACCCCAATAAATCTATATTATTTTGTTTGTATTTACCAGGTGGAAACAGGCACTAATTGAGTACTGTGTACTATACTTTTCAGCTTTATTTTAGTTCTTGTTCCTGATCTATCCCATCCTAGATCCAATTCTTTAGCTACGCTACGCTGATGAGGGGCAATAACTTCGAAACACGTGTCCGTAGCTGCATAGTTGTTTTTTTTTGGGGATATGGCACTAAACATTCTTTATTTTATTTTGACCCCAATAAATCTATACTAAAAAGAAATTTTTTTTGTGTTACGCGTTCTACCGCAGGCCGGAGATCGAACTATACAGGGTGGGGCAATAGTGCGTCCGACTTTGATATCTTGAGTTCTATGATAGCTAGAAACTTGATTTAAAAACATAAGTAAATTAGACAAAAAAGTCTATAACCGAAAATTGTTTTCGAATATACAGGGTGAGCCAAGGCGATTCTACGAAGTCAACTAAATTTTTTTGAAATGAAAAACCATGTATATTAGAACAGTTTTTGAAACCCCTCTGTGACCTCCTTTTACTCCTCTATTATTACTGACTTTCTCCTAACCACTTGGATGTAATGCTTTTTTTTTTTGAAATTATACCATTTACATGTGTAGGTATATTAAAAATATCACTCCAATCACAACTATCGATTTTAAGAAAAAAATATGTTAGTCAGTTATGAGACATCTGTGTCATGATACTTAGATATTTTCACTTCCTAAAAGTATACAGGATGGCCAATAAGGATTTTTAAATTTACAACTTTTTGAACTGAATTTTCTCAATTTTTTCAAATAGACGATATTTCTGCATGATGTGATGTAGAATTTAAGAACAAAAATTTTTTGTATGCACATTCCTATGGCTAATTGTGACCATTTTCAATGTATTGAACAATAACTGCAAAATTCACCAAAAAATTCAAAATGAGAGTTTTTTTTTTCAAACAATTCAAGAGAAGGTATTATAATAAGCATGTTACATGATGTCCATAAAAACATCACAACAATAAAAATCCAAAATTTGAGGGAAAGGATAATAAATGCTTTTAGAAGTATCACTCTGGCAATTTTATGAACAGTAGAAACCTCATCCCAATGACGCATAAAAATGTGTGTGAATCAACATGGGTAACATGTGGAGCACTTTTTATAATATCGTCTCTTAAATTCCAAAAAAATATATATTTTTAATTTTTATTGCTGAATTTTGCAGTTATTGTTCAATAAATCGAAAATGGTTACAAATAGCCATAGGGATGTACGTACAAAAAAATGTTCGTTTTTTAATTCTACATCACATCGTTTAAAAATATATAGGGTGTTCCATTTGAAAAAAATTGAGAAAATTCAGTTCAAATAGATGTAAATTTAAAAATTATTTTTGGCCACCCTGTATACTTTTAGGAAGTGAAAATGGCTGAATGTAGTCACACAGATGTGTCATAACTGGTACTAATATATTTTTTCTCAAAATCGATAATTGTGATGTAGTGATTTTTTTTAATATACACGTGTAATGGCATAATTTTAACAAAAAAAATCATTACATCCAAGTGGTTGGGAGAGAGGCAATAATAATAAAAGAGTGGAAGGAGGCCACAAAGAGGTTTCAAAAAATGTTCTGATATACATGGCATTCCATTTAAAAAAATGTTAGTTGCCCTGTAGAATCGTCTTGGCTTGTCTCTGTATATTCGAAAGTAATTTCCGGATATAGATTTTTTTTGTCTATTTTAATTATGTTTTTAATCAAGTTTCTAGCTATCATAGAACTCGACATATCGAAGTCGGACGCACTATTGCCCCACCCTGTATATCTACACCTCATTGAGCTAATGATAGTAAATAATTAGTCATAATCATCAGTTTGTAATAGAATTAATAATGATCGTAGACATAAACATGATAATATCTAATATATTTTTACGTCTACTACACTCGCCAATAAAAAAATTCTGCCACCTAAAATATTGCAACTTATTTTGATTATTTTTTTCACATATTGTAAAGAAATTCACCCAAATTGTCACATGTACTTCCAATTTTGGAAAAAAAAATTGTTACAGGTTATCCCGAGAGAACCAGAATGATTTTTTGGTGATCTAAGTTCGAAACACCCTATTGAATAATTATGGAACTTGGTCAGTTTCTCTTGTACTCTGTTACAAGTCCCCTATTCTCAACATTCTTTTTTTTTTATCATCCCAATATCTGAACTTTTGTAGAACATACACAGTTTCAAGTGAAACTTTGCAATTTCAACGAAATAAATAAATCGATGGGTAGAAAATTAAATTTTAATAACATACTTAACAATAAACTTGAACAATAGTGCACACATCTAAACTTTAAATAACAATTAATTCAATAACGTGTATGTCGACCTCTTGCTGAAATAACAGCACGTAGTCGACATGACATCGAATGTATTAGATTTATAATTGAATCCTGAAGGATTGCGGCATATTCAGCCTGCAACGCAAGACGCAGGTCTGCCAGAGTTTCTGGTAGTACAGGACGACGACGAATACTTCTTTTAAGTTGATTCCAAAGATATTCGATGGAATTGAGATCAGGACTACATGCAAGCCATTCTAATTGTTGAATATCAACCTCATCCAAATACTGGTTCACAACATTTGCAACATGCAGCTTTGCATTGCGTGCATTAAAATGAATTTATCTCCAATAAAAGGAGCATATGGAACTACAGCTTCTTGAAGAATATCCTCCACGTAACGGTGAACGTTTAGAGCTCCGTTTTCAAAAAAGAAAAGTTCAGTTCGTGCTTCTGCTGAAATACCGGCCCACACAATAACAAAACCACCTTAATATGAAACTCGTTTGGAAATAGTGAAGGCTGCAAACCTTTCATTTCATCATCTGTACACCCTTTCACGACCATGAAGCGACCGCAGGTAAATCCTGGACTCATCAGTGAATAGAACATTACCTGACTGTTGCAGCTTGCAGTTGACATGTGCTCGTGCAAATCTAAGCCAGTCTTGTCGATGTCGTGGCAGTGCTGCCGCCGGTCTACGTGAATAAACTCCGCATTCTACAAGCGATCTTTTGCTTATAATAACTCTACGCACCATTTCTAAGCAATATTGAAAAGAAGGAGCAGTAGATCTTCGATTTCTTAATGTATTGTTACGTGTTTGCTATCCACACAAACACCTCTACTCGTAGATTCGTTGATTGAAAGTCCAGGTAACACTTACTCACTACTTTATTTACTAATTAACAATTAACAGCAATAGATTAATCACTGTCCTAATTATAATCACAACTGAACACTTATAAGTCTCTTTCGTATTTCTTCTTTACTCGTTCACGTTCGACTTCAGACCAAGACTCGGCCCACCGTGTGTCTTATTTATACATCCGTTCACACAATCTAGGGCATTCCAGAATATTCCCGGCCGTTCGTGTACAATTCCAGCCTAATCTAACCAGCCTACACAGTCCAGTGGCGTAACACTGTCCCCTCCTTAAGCCTGAACGTCTCGATCAGGCAATTCATTGTTCCCTGCATACTTGGCTAGTCTCTCAATATGCACCACCTTCATCTTGGATTTTGGACTTTGCTGAATTCTATATACAACGTCGTTTAGTCTGGTGACAACAGTGTAAGGTCCTTCCCAAGGGTGGTGAAGTTTCGGGGACCTGCCTTTCTTTCGTTGTGGGTTATATAGCCAAACCAACTCTCCCACCTGGTACCCTCCTGAATTAGCGTTAAGATCATAACGAGCCTTCATACGGTCACTTGCTATGGTAATTCGCTCAAACGGAGCCCTGGCGTTATATTGCTTATTTCTTATTTGTGGTCCCATTCTTGCCGCGCAAACTTCACATTGGCGGCACCAAGCCTCCACATCTTGACGACTGTTTACCCAGTAGAAACGTTCTCTTACTTTTGTCAGGGTTTTGTTGATGCCAAAATGTCCGCCAGACGTTCCATTATGCACTTGCTGAAGTACATCAGTTACGTGACACCTGGGGATTAACAATTTCCAAGTAACTTTCCTCCCATCTGGACTTTCACACGCTCTCTTCAGCAGTCCATCCTCGACGATAAGGGAGTCCCATTGTGCCCATAAAGCCTTCAGCCCCACTGATTTATTTGAAATGTCCTTCCAATCGGGTCGGGTCCCTCTTTCTTTCCATTTCAGAATAGGACCAATCTCGTTATCGTTTAACTGCGCTTCCCTTAACGACTCTTTTGTCCAATAATCCGGAACATCAATCTTAACGGTCTTCATTATTTGTACATTTTGTTGTTCTTCCTTACGGTGGCAAGGCTTGCAGTCTTTCTGACACGGTCTTTTGGAAAGGCCATCTGCTATATTCCGCGAAGTACCAGCTCGCCAGTTTTCCTGCGGCTTCTCCATTACTGCGACCCTCTCAGGGATGTGCTGACGACAGTTATTCTGAATATGGCCCACTCTGCCACACTTATAACAGTGCATGCCTCCTCCACTCTGTCTCCCACTACTTTGCTGTTGGGTTTGTCTCGGATCTTGAATGTTGAGCTCATGACAGTTCCTCTTAATATGGCCCAATTTGCCACACATATAACAACGGATGCCTCCATTCGGCCTCCCACTACTTTGTTGTTGGTTTTCTGTCTGCTGGGAGTTCGATTTTGTCAGTAGTTGGGTCATCATCTTGTATAGCTCAGATATCAGGTTTTCTGTTGTGTTGTCTGGCTTGTCTTCCTCCACACTAACAGCTCGTACTCTCTGATTTGATTGTATGGTATCCTCATAGGCAGCCTCAATCTCCAGTGCATGTACTAAAGCCTCACTACTAAGCTTATGCCTGGCCTAACTTCCTGGTCCCTTACTCCATCAATAAATGTACCAACTGCTAACTGTTGTTGAAATTCCATTGGTGCATCAGGATAGGCTAGATGGGCTAATCTTTCTACCGCAGCTTCGAACTCCTGGAGACTTTCTCCACCTCGTTGTCTGCGTGATTTGAGCTGAGCCTGATATACTTGGGCGAGATGTTGGTCGCCATATCTTAGTTCTAACGCTGCCTCCAAAATGCTAAAGTTTTGTTGCTGTGCGGCAGGAATTGTTTGGAGCAGGTCTAATGCTTGGCCCCTTAGTGCTAATACCAATGCTGTTGCTTTTTCCTCATCGTTCCAGTTATTTGAACGTGCAGCTGCCTCAAATTGTCTCTTATATGTTGACCATGAACTTTGACCGTCGAAGGAAGGTGGTTGTAACCTAGTACCAGATGAGAGTACTAACTGGCCACCCTTCTCTCTTAATTGTTGTTTGAGTCGGGCTACTTCTTCCTTAACTTCAGTTATCTCTCCTCTAACTTCACTAACTTCAGCCTGTACATCTTCCTTCAATTGTTCAGTGACCGAGAGCATGACTTGATGCTGTCCCTCCATAATTTGTCTTAATTCTTCCTGGCGTTCCTTTCTTTGCTCTTCCTTTTCTTCCTGTCGTCTTATTTCAAGGCCTTCGATCATTTTTATCAAGCCTTTTTTTTTCTTCCTGGCGTTTTCTCTCTTGTTCTTCTTTTTCTTCCTGGCGTCTTCTCTCTTGGTCTTCTTTTTCTTCCTGTCGTCTTCTCTCTTGGTCTTCTTTTTCTTCCTGTCGTCGTTCATTCGTTCCAACAACGCTGCTAACAAGTCCTGTGTTTGTTTCTCTGCCATACTTCTTGTTATTGGCATTAACTCACGACACGTAAATCAACTTCAGAATAAAGTTTATTACACTATAAAGTCCGTAAAATGTTGCTATCACGTCTGTTTTAATAATGGAATGTTCCAGAAAAATCTCGAAACAGCCCTAAAAAGTCTTATGAGTCTATATTACTTTCCTGTTGACGAAATTCATTTATCTCCAACAATTGTGAAATGGAATGTTCGAGAACTTACACAAAATATCACTGTTAAGGCTTGTTTTGCGTCTATAACTTGTTTCCGTTAACACAGTTCACGTATCTTCTGTGGTTTCCAAATCGAATGTTCTAGAATTGTCACTAAAAGTCACTTATAGTCTTGTTTTTTAAGTCTATAACACGTTTCCGTCGACACATTTCACGTATCTCCTGTAGTTTCCAAATATAATGTTCTAGAATTTTCCTGCAATCGCACTAGTAGTCCTTTTTCTCAGTCTACAACACGTTATTACTAGCGGCACTCGCGTATTTGCAGTTATTTCCAAATCGAATGTTCTAGAAACTTCTCGAAAATCCACCTTTAAGTCACTATTCAGTCCAGAAATAGTCCTCCAAACACTGTCCAGTAGCTTAATTCTCCGTGTTACCACTAATTTCTGAGAAGAACACTGTAGAACCTTTTCGAATATTCCAGAAATTTCTCTTCCAATCCACTTCCGACACCAAATTGTTACGTGTTTGCTATCCACATAAACACCTATACTCGTAGATTCGTTGATTGAAAGTCCAGGTAACACTTACTCACTACTTTATTTCTTAATTAACAATTAACAACAATAGATTAATCACTGTCCTAATTATAATCACACTTGAACACTTATAAGTCTCTTTCGTATTTCTTCTTTACTCGTTCACGTTCGACTTCAGACCAAGACTCGGCCCACCGTGTGTCTTATTTATACATCCGTTCACACAATCTAGGGCATTCCAGAATATTCCCGGCCGTTCGTGTACAATTCCAGCCTAATCTAACCAGTCTGCACAGTCCAGTGGCGTAACAGTATTAAGGGCGATATAATGGTCATCAACTGCTCTCCTTCTACCTGAACCTGGTCACTTGGTACAATTGTCTGTTTCTGCATAACGATTCCAAGCATCTTGGATGGTTGGTCGGGGTATTCCCAACGCATTAGACACGTAATGCTGACTCCGACCAGCGACAACTTTACACACATCCTCAATACTTAGTAAGTACCATGTTGACAGATTGAAAATTGTTTGACAATTATGGTGAAATGACTTTCGACTAAAATCAGATACATGCCAACTTCGATATTTTTCGATAAGCAAGGTCGATATACTGATAAATCGTGTATTTAGAATAATAATTTGCAAAGTGTCACTTGAAACTGTGTATGTTCTACAAAAATTCAGATTTTGATATGAATAAAAAAATTAGTGTTAATAGATGGGGCTATGTAACAGAGTACAAGAGAACCTGACCAAGTTCCTCAATTATTCCACAGGGTGTTTCGAACTTAGATCACCAAAACATCATTTTGGTTCTCCCGGTAAAATAAGCTGTAACATCTTTTTTCCAAAAACATGTGACAATTTGGATAAATTTTTTTACAATATGCCGAAAAAATAATCAAAATCGGTGAAAAATTACAAAAGTTCTTGATCACCAAATGTTTACAATATCTTAGGTGGCCAACTTTTTTTGCCGATGAGTGTATAAATAGGAACTAAGCAAAAACATTATTATTCATTTGTTCTTAGTATACTTGTGGCCGAAGGCTATGTGCAAGGATTAATTGAATATTTTGTAAAGTTAGTAATTAAATTTTTTTTTAAACGAAGTTTTGCAAGTATTTAATTTAATTATTGTGGTCGAAAACTGGACTCCTGCTATACGCTGAAGATCTGGTAACCCTGTGAGTGATGCGGTGATGCCTAGTGACATAGGTATAACCACTGTGGGTATAACCGTGCAATGTTAATCCTCAAAGTATTATTAAATACAAGATATACTATATTATTTACCTTTGATTTACTATTTCCTTCCAAATATTATATTTAAAACTGGTATCCATATATTTTGGATGGGAAAAATCATTTAGTACTGGATACTATGCCCAAACCAATTCAGTGAATTGTTTATCACTTACCTTTTTTTTTTTTTTTTCCTTACTTCGGTTTAAATTACCCCTTACTAACTTTTTATTTACCCCATATCTCATTACTCCATACCCTTCTATTAGAAGCGAGTATACAGTTTATGGACTCTGGCTATCTCTTGGGGTTAAAAGTTCCCTAAGTGTGTTAGTCTCATTGCGTTAGGGCTGGGCATTAATAAATGTGGTGGGGAGTTTCTTCCTTTCACCACACATCCTCAATCTGGATTTCTTTCACCCTTATATTGGTTAGGTGTTTGTTAGTTAGTGTCCTGTTAATATTCCCACTGCACACCTCAGCTGTTTTCTGCTAGCTTTAGCATTTCGTTGGTCCTTCTCTAGATATTTCTCGATGAACAAGCGTACTGCCTCATTCCCGGTATCTCTATCCAGTGCAGTAGTGTTTCTGTCTTAATAGTTCTTTTACTGATCCTTTTGCGGTCTATAAGATACCCCGCAAGTCGGTTCGGGACCTGTTAGAATTGATTTAGCCCTTTTCTGGCTAGCATGTCTCTTTTTCTTTCCCGTATTTCCCTGTTCCTCGTGTCCACTCAGTTGTACACTGTTGTGTTCCGTAAGTTTCTCCAGGGACTCCAGGCAGTCTTTTACTGTTTTAGATCGTATTTCTACTGCTTCCAGAGCTTGAGGGCTCTGCTGTCAGTATGGATCTCTTATTATGCCCTCCGTATCATTTCTTGTGCAAGACGTCTATTGCTGTATTTCGGCTTGGAACACTGTTGCGATTTCCGAGGTTCAGGCTGATTCTGTCCCTGGTTTTCTCCGCAACTCCTGCTCCGTACTTTACTTTTTGTCCGTCAGTATACCAGATGGTGTCATTTTCGATCCTACCTCCTTCTCCATCCCTTTCGGTATTTTTACCCTGAAAGTTTTTGTGAAGTTGTAGGTGTTGATTTGTCTGACTGCAATCGAGTAGCCGATTTTTTCCTACATATTGGAATACTTAGTATGTATCCTTTCCTTGAGAGTCCCATATCCGTTTTTTAGCCTGTACATTACCTCTTCTCCACCACTAGGTGTATGGAGGTAGGCCTAGCAGTGTTTCCAAGGCTGCGGTCGGCGTTTTACATCTCCCGTGTTCCTGACATGCAAGTCTTTGCAACTTGCCTATTTTCTCATCGCCTCTCTTCCGCCTTGTGCCACAGATCAGGGAGGCGTAGGTTATTATTGGTACGACGACCCTTTGGTACAAAGTGCACCATTTTTGGTTGAAGTCCCCAGCTCTGCCCACCATAGGTCCATAAGGCCCGGTGGCTTTATTATTATTGAGCTTTGAAGTTAAGAGGTATTAAGGTAGTCCCAAATATGACTTCATGACGGTTCCTTAGTAGAACAAAATATTTCTGGAATATGTATAATAAATACATTGCTATAGAATATTTCTATACTATTGCAAAGATTTAAGAAATGTTTTAGAAATACAGCATAATAAAAAATAATTAAAAATATTTTAAGGAAATTAAAGATATAATTGACAATAAATATACAATATGTAATAAAAAATATTTAGTAATAAATACGAGTATATATGATACAAGCTGTATAAGCAATACTTTTGAATCTAGACGCCTCATATAACACACCACATATAGTACAACCCCCCTGTATTCCTAAACTAACATTGTGCGGGGGGTGTACATATTTAGAGACAATAGACACACCTAATATGCATGTATAATGGAAGTAATCTCTCTCACAGTTAATTCCACTGCCATGATCGGAGATCGAACCCGGAACATTTTGGTGAAAGCCAAGTGCGCTTGACTCTCGACTATCTGTCATATATTGACTGCGGTCAATAAACCAATCGCCTAACAGCAGTAAAACATCAAATACGTATTGAAATATTTTTATTCAATTAATTCACAAGTTTATTATTTGACACGTTTACCAGCCACAAATACATTTAAAACATTTCTGTCATCTCCAAAATAGATGAATTTTTGTAAAATTTCATCTGGTTTGCATCCCAATAAATAATCAACTGAGGAATTTTCTATGTCCATATCGATAATTAAAGCATCAAAATCTTTTCCAGCTTCAAAGTTTCCTGTTTTATCTTCAAGTGCCAAAGCTGAAAGTTAGCCACGTTTAAAGTATCGCAAAGAATGAAAACATAGGTCTTTGCTAAACTAATATTTAAAACCACAAGCTGAATTAGTGCCATTTCGCACCCTCGAAAAAAATCGCAACTAAAGTAGAGACAAGTTATTTAATTTAAATAAACCTTTGTCCTTAAAGCTGACAGTTACTTTTCGAAAATAAATGTTTCCTTTCAAGGAATATTTAACCCATTTAGCATTTATTTGTATTAATTTCTACAGTGATACTATGCATTTTAAATTATGGCTTTTACAAGTTTATTTTTAAGCCAAAAAGATAAATCAAAAACTATACATACGTAAAACCTTCTACAGGTTCAGAATCTGTTCACAAAAAAAAGTTGGGTAGAAAAAAAATGTGACCAAAAAACATCTCTACCTTTTTATAGTATTATGCATGTACTGTTTCCTTTCAGTTTTTACATCATTATAAAATATTTAATAAGGAATTGTCGAGGGAATTTTAATAATAATCTCTTTCTGTTTTTTTTTCTCTGTTCTTGTACAACTATGGATATTTTAGTATTTAAGTGTAAGAATAACCTATGACTTCGCCCCATTTAGGTGTAAATATTTATACGTTTATATCTAATAAAGAAAATAGGTTTATTATTTTTATCATTATTCTACCAAATATTTTCAACCTGTATTTTATAATGGCTCTTGACAGTAGTCACTTTTCTGAGCGAAAATATATTACTCGCATAAATGTCAAACTTCCGGATTCATCGGAAATGACTTAACATTTTGTTTTTTGATGCATCCTGTGACATATTTTTTGTTCAAACCCCCTGTCTCAAATACATCCAAATCAGTGGCGGCTGGTGGCTTTAGGTTATACAATATCTCAATACTGGAGCATGAAACCCAAGCAATATTTTAAGGCACGACTATCAGTACTGACTGAAGAAGTTTTACAGAAAAAAAATTGAAAAAAAAAGTTACAAAAATGCGCTGCCACTCAGATTGGTTCTAGACCATTAATAAAATATTTGTAAACTATTTTTTTTTGTAATCAGAAGGAAAATTTATCACCCCGTTTTTTTTTTAGAACATTTTGATTTTTTGTAAAGTTATGACATTTACACAATGAAGAACTTAAATTTCACAATTAAATTTCACAATGTCATAACTTTAACAAAAAAATAAAAATTGATAAAGTGATAAATTTTCCATCTGATTACGAAAAAAAAAATAGTTTGTAAATATTTTACTATTAGTCTAAAAGTAATCTGGGGTGGCAGCGCATATTTGTAATTATCTTTTCTAAATTTTTTTTTTTGCAAAACTTCTTCATTCAGTACTGATAGTCGTGCCTTAAATTATTGCTTGGGTTCCATGCTCCAATACTAAAATATAGTACAAGCTAAATACACCAGCCACCACTGATCCATATAAAATAGGCATCTATATGATATCTTTCTACTCTTACGAATTACTCTAAAATAATATTAATTTTAATATATTTTTGTCAGGTTTTTAGTGACGATAAATGCACAGAATAAAAATTAATTATATTTCTTTGCTCGCAAATTTAGCGAAATTATATCATAATATATGTCATTACTTCTTAATAAAATTAGCTCTGAAAGGAAAATCTTTTAATTTTTTTATTTTCTTATACAATTATCTTTTTATAAATAGAATTTGTGTAAATCATACCTTCCGCCCCTCCTAGAGTTGCCAAATAGAAGACATCGGCATAGGTCATTGGAGTATAATTTTCTTTATTAAAAGAAATATGAACTGATGTGTCCAACGCTGCTTTCATGGCACTTACTATGGATGGAGACGGTCCTCCTGAAACATCTAAAAAAAATATATATTTATAAATTTGAATGCAAAGATAAATTTGAAATAGAATAATAAAAGAACTTTATTCAAGACATTCGATTTTTCAGAACATAATGTGTTACTCGTACCTACAAAAAGACAATAGCATTAAGCAACAATATGAAAATGCTTTCCAATCTGAACTTTTAAGAATTATTTTATATAATTTGGATTCGAAGCACCACTTTCTTGTTTATAGTGTAGAAAAAAACCCCGTTTTTCCGCTAGAAGAATATCGATACACGGCAAATAACTTACAGTGAAGACACGGTATGCTCAGAGGGTCTATTGTGTACTAGCCGCCAGTTTAAATGAAATGGACAGCTGCGTGAGCAGTAACCAATATTAGAAAGTTTTATGCAGAGTGCATGTTTCAAAGAACTAGACTTTTACTCTAATATTTATTATTTATTTACTAACTACTATACCATCCGAATAGATGTAACCTCTATTCTGTGAATATACCTACAGTAAAAACAACGAAAATGCGAACATGAGTATTAGTACAGCCCTGGACTAAACTGGACTAAATTTGGTTTTACTTTTTAATGCAGGATTAGAGTATAAGTGATTAGGTAAAGCACTTGTTTCTGTGTCCATGTAAACACATGATAACGAAACCAACGTTAGTTTGATGCCAATTTCTTCTTAAATAAAACTGTTAGCTGTTATGTGTTATGTGCAGTTTCCTAGATACAAAATGTGACTGGAAATTGCCACACCGTATGCAGTCCATGCTATTCTCTCTACGTCCATTGTAAGAGTTCGAACAACGCTGCTTCCCTATGTAATGTGGAAACAAAAAAACACGGTATAGTGGAAAATAGATGTCAATATTAAATATAGCACAAAATTGTGTCAATCATTTTGAAAACCTAATAAGACCATTAAAAGTTATCTACCCTATATACATCTCTATCTATGAGAGACATACCTATACAGACTCCTGATCTGGAATAGAGCAGATTTCTTTCAGGAATAAAATAAATAATTCTAATTTTTATTAAATAAGGCGTGCTATTTTATTATATTACAGTGATTAACCAAATAAATCAAATCAACTTACTAAAAACAACACACACAAATGCCAACCCAAATGGTCAAAAAAGTGTCATTTTTTTGTTATAGGGCGCCACCATCTTTTATGTTTAAAATATACAATAATTTTCCTTAACTTAAAAATAACAGGCTACCAATAAACGTTGGAAAAATAGGTAGTTATTTAAACAGTCAATGATAATTAAACATAAGTAAAGTAATTAACATTGAACGAATTTAGTCCAAAGGCACGGGGCGGATTTGCAAATCTTGTAAAAATTCATGTCAACAATTTATCGTTCACTCGTGAGGCACTCAAAGTCTGACCACAAGTTAATGGGTAGTGCCTAGGTACCTAGGATGTTCGATGTTAAACCTTTCCTGCATTTATGTATTTTTCGTCGAGACGTCAATATAATTTTTCCTGTGCAGGTGTACGGCCTGCGCCTTATAATACTCTAACAAGCTCAGCTCATTCAACAAGTCGTCATCTGCTTTCCATCACTTTCCAACTCACAAAGTTATCAAAAATTCTAGGTAAGATAACATAATCAAATGCAAACAACGACAATGTATAAAAAGGTACATACGCATATAAAGAAAAAAACATCACACACCACACAAATCAGACAACCCCCAAACCAAAGCCGAAGCTGCTCGGACAGGAGTTACACAGTTGAAAAAAACGCAGACACACACAACCAAACCCTTCGACCGGGAGTCGATAGGCAGTAAACCAGCTACGTTTGTTACTTAACGCTCTGGCCCACTGCGTTGCCGAGCTCGATATAGGTAAAATTTAGGTCACGGCTACACTCACGGCCGTGTCTCTAGCCTGTCAGCCTAGTGTTTGCCTCTCCCGCTAAAACACACCGACTTTGTCTCTGAACGCGCGACGGGATTTCTTCGTAAACAACTTCTTCTCCCGCACAGTAGCGGCGCACTAAATAACTAGTATAAAAGGTTTAGTGAAACTATTCTATTCGAATTTGGAATTTAACTTATTACTCATACAATTTCCATATAATTCACAACGAATGTAGTACAAATTATTTATTTAAAAAAAACGGACCGTTACACATATCTGAGGAGAATGTGAC
Organism: Rhamnusium bicolor; assembly: GCA_029963845.1. Taxonomy (NCBI): domain Eukaryota; kingdom Metazoa; phylum Arthropoda; class Insecta; order Coleoptera; family Cerambycidae; genus Rhamnusium; species Rhamnusium bicolor. Next base: position 50,161 of record JANEYF010000287.1, on the reverse strand, counting down.
TAGTCATCTAGCAAGAGTATGCCCGTTGATTATTAACATCATAACGGCAGAGGCACGTTACATTAAATATTCTCCCGTTTACAATTATTGTGAATGTTTTTTTTTAATCCTGATAGTGATAACAGCCTGAATGATAGCCGTTCAGTGATTTTGAGTAATATTGTACGAGGATATAATTTAATACAAATTGACAGTCTAGTAGAGTCGTGTATTAAGTGAAATTACCAGAGGTATCTAATATGTTTCGTTATCGCAGTCTGATTATCAATACTTTAATGAAGGAAAAATAGCTCAAGCTCAAGATGTAGTGTCAAACGAAAGGAACAGAGGATAAAAAGTGTTTAGATCTCTCGACTGGAAATATTCATACGTGAAGGCCCAAAGCAATTGGATAAATATAGAAAGTGGTGGGATCGCTATTAAAATTGGTGGCGGTGTCGCATGCGACAACATTCATGACAGAATAACACAAAAGCTGAACTTTAAATAAACCAAAATCGTAGAACAGAGTACTTTATAAACAATCTTTTCCCATGCCTGCTCATAGCTTACCAGTTCCCAGGCCCACTTTGACACCAGCTGCAATCAATTTTTTTACATCACATAATCCTGATTTTAAACATGTATTTGATTCAGGACAATGAGAGACCGAGGTTCCCCTTTGTGCCAACAGTTTAAGTTCATCTTCAGTTAAATATATTCCATGAGCAAGAACAGTCTAAAAATAAAATAGTATTGGTGTATCAAAAATAATTGCATGCTCTTACAAAAGTACTTTTTCTCCCAAAAAACGTTTTTTTGGTTGATGAGAATTTTTTAAAATAATACCTCTATATATTATACAGGATGTCCCATTTAAAATTCCAGGGCCATCTAAAACAGATATATGAATTCCGTAAAAGTCGTTTTCTAGAATATATAAATGACTTCAAGTCTGAGTAAAAACAGTTTTTCTTCACATTGACGTACAGAGGGCGTTGCGATGCAAAAAAAACTGTTCGATCCCAGAAACCATGAGAAGAGGCGCACGTGACAGGACATTAAATTTCAAGCAACTTGTTTGATGCGGATAATTTTCGAAAAATCACTGGTTTTCGAGATATTTCAACAAATATAATTTTTTTATCATTATTAAAAAAGTCATCATAACTTTTTTTTAAATAAATTTTAGACGATAGATCCCTTTAGAAAGTTTTTTTATAGCAAATCAGACTGATTTAGTTAGCAATGAAACAATAGATTCATTTCAACTTCCAGTTTGACCGGAAATTGCATTATTGTTCATTTTTGACACTATACAATTTCATCAAAAATTAAAGAAAATAATATTTTGAGCATGTTTTCAAATGTAACCATTTATCTACAGTTGATATCAATAAAGTTAATGAAACAATTAGATAACTTATTTTTTACATTTCTTTCAACTAAAACAAATGTGGCTGTAACTGCTGTTTGGAAATAAAGATTTTAATATTTCTATTTGTTGTTTATTGTCTAATTTTTGTGTTATATTTATGTTTATGTTTATATTTTATGTTCCACTGAATTTGGTACTGTAGATAAATTCAATATGGTAATAAATTATGGGGAATGTCATAAAAATTCGGCTGAGGCTACACGTATTTACGGAATACGTTTCCTAGAAAGAATCAAACCAACCCCCCCAAGACTTTTGTAAGATTAAATGAAAACTTGAAAAATTATGACAATTTTCAAAATTCAAAACGTGAAAAATGTAAGAACTGAGGAAAACATGGCATTGGTACGATAAATAATAATTCCCGTACTTCCTTACTGCAATTAGACACACAAAACTAATATATCTGGAAATTCTTGCCAGAGAATATTAAAAAAAAATAAATATTTTTCTTACAAAGTACATTTAGTTTACCATCTAAAACCAGGTGATCAGCAACGTAGAATGATAGGGGAGCACGACAATCTGTTCACACGTTAAAAAATATTAAGAAAAGATTGAAAACCACACGTTATTTTAAAGCTTTATAGAAACGCCGTGCCGGTTCAATTCCCGTGCGTTATTTTTTTTTTTTTTTTTGATATGGCACTAAATCATCTTGATCCAATTCCTTAGCTACGCTACACTGATGAGGGGCCATAACTCCGAAACACGTATCCATAGCTGCATTATTTTTTTGAGGGGATATGGCACTAAACCTTCTTTGTTTTATTTTGAACCCCAATAAATCTATCTTGTTTTGTTTGTATGTACCAGGTGGAAACAAGCAGTACACATAGAGCTCTGTGTGTCGACTGTGCTCATCGAGGCCCCATTTGTAGCACATGGAAACATGAAGACACTAATTGAGTACTTTGTACTGTACTTTCCAACCTTATTTTATTTCTTGTTCCCAATCTATCCCATCCTAGATCCAATTCCTTACCTACGCTACGCTGTGAGGGGCAATAACTTGTTTTTTTCGTGGGATATGGCACTAAACCTTCTTTGTTATATTTTGTTTGTCAAAACTCTCATAAACAAGACCATCAAATAAATGCTTCGGACTTCTACACCTTTTCCAGCTGTAATTCAGATAATATCAATTGTATTACAGAATAGTAAAAGATATTTCAGAAATCGTCAGTTGTAATTCAGATTACCCAAATGTATTTCAGAAAGCATCAATTGCAATTCAGATTAGTATTATTTTTTGTAATACTTCAAGTAATTTTATGTACTTTAAGTATTCTATATACTTAAATTACGAAGCATACTTCAAGTACTGTTGTTTTACTTCAAGTAAATTACTGGGCGATAAATCAAGTAATTTTCAAGAGCTTGATATTTGAAATATGTTTTAAGAAAAACGTACCTGATACTTCAAATAATTTTTTGATATTTGAATACTTGATACTTATACTTCAAGTACTTTCTAAGAGTACTTGTGATAGCTCTGCTTACCAGTTTAATTATTGCACTACACATACACGTATTACCTGCATGCACACCAGACAAATTAAAGATTAGCTTAAAAATGTATGGTAAAATGTTAAACAGCATACTGTAAATACCATGTTCGAGAATAATACAATGCAATGAAACGGCTGTCGAGTTTCGTAATTGGCAAATCGACCTCGGTCCAGCTAAGTGATTGGTGAATTCGAAGTGGTGTGATTCAACAAATATTTGTGATTCGACGTCAGAGCACAGGGCAATAATAAATTTCTTACGTTATATAAAAGTGTATATTACGTTAATTTAGATGTATTAACAACATTTGAATTTCACGTTACAAAAACGTTATATTTAAGCGCTCGTTAAAACTTCTTAGAATATAAACTTGTTTTTTATTCAATCAAAAAAGATTACTTGATTAAAATATTATATTCCAGATTTAAAATTATTATCCAATACATAATAAAATTAGTTAGTTTCACGTTTCACAAACGTTACATTTAAAGGGTAGTTCTAACTTCTTCTAAACGTCTATTGATTGTATTAAAGTTAATGTCGAAAAACCGTTACGTGTAAAATGTTTTTTACTCCATTACATATTGAAATAACCAATAAATAATATCGACGCTTAAGAAACAATACCTCTTATCTCCAAATTAGCAGTTTTACAGGAGACGAAAAAACTAAGTTTTCTTATTAATAGATATGAAACCTAAGTTATTTTTATCATGGAGGATCATAGGAGATACGAGTTATTTTATTGTTATACGAGGTATTTTTAAGTTTTTAAGTAGGTTTTTTGGTATCAATATTAATCTTAGAGATACAAGATATTGGGAACTGTTGGACATAGGAGTGGACATTAATATAAAATTCTAAACCGAGTTTTGACAAAAATGGAGATACGGGTATGTTTCTTAAGCGTCGATATGTACCTATTAAACACGTTCTAATTCCTCGCTTGATTACGTTGTATTTAATGAATCCCTAAAATTTCTTAGTTTATAATTTCTATTACAGATCAGGTGTATCAACGGAAAATAAGTTCTCTTTAAAACGTTTTATTCCAGCATTAAAAATTTTAATTTAAAATATGTAATTATTAAATATTCAGATAACGGGTATTATATGTTAATATATCAGTAGAAAATAATATTATATTTAATAACGTTTTATTCAGTATTGAAATACCTATTAAATATAAGTATTAAAAACGCGGTTTCAATTTTGATTCAAAAAATGTTGCATTTAACGGATCGTTAAAAGTCCTTAAATTATAAACATTATTATACATTAACATATCAATGGAAAAAACGAGTTTCTTAGTTTTATTCTAGTACTGAAATTATTAATAAAGATATGTTTTCAAAACGTTTTAATTTTTCGTGTCAGAAACGATGTATTTAACGTATCGTCAAAACTCATTACATTCTAAACGTGTATTATACATTAATATTTAACAATAGAAAGAATGTTCTGTTCAAAACATTTTATTTTCGGCTTATTCGAATTTCTGCGAATGCCATTTGGTTTGAAAAATGCAGGTCAGACATTCCAAAGATTCATGAGTGAAATTGTTTCTAATTTAGAATTTATTTTTGTGTATCTTGATGATATACTAGTAGCAAGTACAGATCATAAACAACATTTGGAACATTTTAGAGTGATTTTTAAACGCCTGAATGAATATTGAATCAACATGAAACCAACTATGTGTTTTTGGCACTAGTGGTTTGACCTTTTTAGGATACTATATTAGTCCTGAGGGTATTGTGCCGACTAGAGAAAGAGATGAGGTTATTAATGATTTTCCACAACCATCTACTATTAAACAACTTCAACGTTTTATAGGTATGATTAATTTTCAATTCAGTTTTAGAATTGCCCCGGAACTTTTAAGTGGGACACCCTGCATATGGTAAATAGCTAATATGGATCCAGTGTTTATAAGATCGATCCCTGTGAAAAACATAAATTGAAAGAGAGTTTTTCCTGAAGAACCTCAATTTCAACATAAATCAAAATATTAAATAAGACATAAATTAAGGATAAGACATTTCTAATACAACTTATAGACCATCATAAAAGGTTATATTACAGTTAGTTCTTTACCATGACGATGTCTGTCGACTTATATTCCAACACTATATAATGGCACTCTTCACTACTGTTAAAGTCAAATATGTTCGGCCTTGATGTATTTCTCTTTTTATAAACATATTAAAGACCCACCTTTGATGTTAACAAATTAGCTTCATCATACACTTTGGCATATAGCAGATTGTATTTTTCCTTTACCAATCTTATCTCATCCAGATTTTCACAAATATGTGTCTGAAAAATAATAATAGTACTTAAAAAAAATGATTTATATTTTATACAATATTGGGTTTTTTGAACATGCATAAATCACAATATGTTGTTCTTTAGGAACTCCCATTCCTGGACGTGTTAGTGAAGAAGAAAGAGGACGGGAGCCTCTGGGCCTTATGGTGTATAGAAAACTTAGCCACACTGACAGATAGGTACTTAAACGCACATACACATCACCATCCAGCACAACTAAATTCAGTGGTAAAGACATTAGTCACCCGCTCTCAGAAGCTAGCGGTTGCCGATAATATTAACGAAGAAATGTCAACACTTCAGAAAGCGATGCAGAAAATGTATTCGCAAGGTTCCCCAATACAGAAAGCGAAAAACTAACTAGACCGAAAACCCAAGAGGACTCTGAGAAACCGATAGCAAAAACTTATTTACCTCGCGCAAAAGGGACAGCAGAAATGATAAGCAAACTTTTATGTAAACACAAAATCGTAACAACATTCAAAATAGACAGGAAAATCAGCATATAATTCTCCGTAAACCAAAAACCAAAATTGCCCTAGAAAATGAAGGAGTATATGAATTACCATGCCAGGACTGCAATAAGCCATACATAGAAAAACCAACACATGAATAAATGAGCTTATTTTCAAAACGCAATTTCTGCAAAACACTTTTTTATGAGTAATTGTATAATTTTCTATAGCTAAAAAATATGTACCTTATGTTTATCAAGTGTTTTAAATCACAGAAACTGTATTATGCTAAAAATAAATATACAGTTTTTAAAAAAGTTCATTAAAACGAGTCAAATGCCATCTATATCTCAATAAACGTTTTGTCAGAAATTACGTTTTGAAAATGAAAGAAAGGGCCAATGCAGTACGAAAAGACGAAAAACCTCACCCCTAGTACAGCATGTGAAAGTCACAAGGTACAAAGTCGGCTTCTAAAACACTAAAAGAGTGGCCTATATTGATCCTTACAAGTCAAGAATCACCAGAGAAACCACTGAAATAGAAAAAAAGACCACAAAACCTTAATTAGAGATAAGACACACAGAAGCTACCTAGCGCATGGAAACCAGCTCTAGCTGACAGGCACACTACCGACTGAGAAGTACAACAGCATAATGAGTCCCGACGAGTGACGTAGACTCTTGACCTATGACAGCGGACCAGTGACACGCAACCGCAGTCGAAACCAAGCATGCGCAACTAACGCAGCGAAAGTATATAAGGAACAGAGACCGTCATTTCAGTTCAAATAACAAAAAGCAGCAGTAAGCAATTGTTATCAATGAGAACCTGAAGATGGCAGGTGTGACTCTGCCGAAACGGTCTGCAATCAACGTCCCTCTAGAGACTTATCAACTGCGAAGGAGCACACCCGGAAATCCAACACATCAAATAAAAGTATGTATCCACATTCCATACGACTGATTTATCAGAGTTGCAAGGAAAAATGAATAATGCAAATTGATGCAAACAACAACTGACCTTGCTGAGTCTCGATTCAGTTCGAAAGACCCTATATCGCTTTGTATTTACTGTCCAACCGACGAAAGAAGGCCTGCGGGGCAAGGGAGAGTATTGCCGATAAGTCGCCAGCTTTCTACGAAACCATATACTAGAAATATAATATCTCTCCCAATGAGTAGGTGAGGATGCAAACGTTTATAAAAATTTGCCGTGTACTAATTCATTTATTTCATTTACGCTTAATTGTGAATGGAATGCAGAAATCATATTCTTTCCGCGAGTCTTCTGTCCTTGACCAGACAGTACATGTCATCTAATAACTTGTTGCCTAATAGCGGCTGCTTTCAGTGGCATCATATATACGGCATGATAATAAAATAACGAGTTTAGGTTGCTGTAGTTGATAAACAAATAAAATAACTACATATTGCCTACAACTATAAAACTGTTTACTTCTTACATGTCACGTACCGAACGAAATAGTTGAGACCTTGCACCAGCGAACACACTTTCTATGTTTTCTGTTGAAAGACGTCTCCTTCATGGGATAAACATACCTGTGTAAAGTGAAAATGATCTTTAAACATCTACTGAAGCAATATTTGCAAACTTGAAACTTTCCAAATCACTTAATAAAATTACAGATCACATTTTAGTTGTTACGTTTGTAGGGGACAATACTGCCTGACCTTGATGATATACATATAGTTGATGATAGACATACAGGTGTCACGAGCACTTTGGGAGAAAAATGCACATTAATATGTTGTAATTATTATATTATTAATTCATGTCTTCTAATTTCATTCAAATTCTAGTCGATAAAGTTCTATTAAGGTAGAGGAGAGTCTGATATAAAGAAGTATATTTTTTTTACAAGTAATAATGAATACCAACCTGAATATGTAAATCTTGTTCCTTGGCAATTTTTCCCAGTTCTTTCATTAAATCCATGTCTACACTAAGAGCAAATCTAGGAGTTATGATGGGTTGAACTAAATCATTCTGCAACACACGCGATGTATCAAAACACACACATACGTATAGTATATACATATTTAAAACTCCCCCCCCCCGTTTCTGTTTCCCTATTAATAAAACGCTGAAACAAGTCGGTGTAGTTTCCTAAGATTCCAGCCCAAACATGTAATTTCTGGGAGGTTTATGTACGTGAATCTATGTAAAGCCTAGAATTGGTATCCCAATAAACGCACTTATGTCGATACACTATCCCGTTTAACATAAATGAGGATTCGTCAGAAAAAGAAATGTTAAGAAGCAAATTTGGATTGTTCAACAAGCTTTCGCTTATTTTCTCACAAAAATAAACGATTAACACCATCATCTTCATTAAGTTCTTGCATGAGGTGTATCTAGTAGGAATCGTATTTATTAATTTTCAAAATTCTTTGAATATTAGTTCGGCCTACTTCCGAAATTTCAGGCAACTGTCTGGTACTTAAAGTATTGTCCAATCATAGTCTCACAAATGGTCTCACGTAGCTATTTGGGCGGTTTCATTTTTACAATACGAGTTCAATTGCGTTTTTTATTAGCTAAACCCAGTTTCTCATGAAATCTAAAGGCTTAGTTTATTAGAGCAGTCCGACACGGATTTTGCCGACGGAGTTCGTCCGCAGTATGCGCAGTTCGCTTTAATCCAATTACATTGGGTTTATGCGCATCCGTCGACGAATTCCGTCGGCCATTTTCCCCGACGAACTACTCTCGGTGTCTCATTAAATAACTGTACCTCTAGCACAGTTGTCATTTTTTAAGTAAATTAAAACACTTTTAATTCTCTTTTGCATCCAAGAGTATATACCATTTTAGATCAACAGAATGATAATTAGCAAATAATATTCAAATTCAAAACTTCAAAAAAATTACTCAGTTGACAAAAATTGTCACTACAAAGCAATATTCTCAAATTTTGAAAGAATACAGAGTGAGTAAATAAAAAGTAATATGACGTAAAATGCTGCTTTTATGCAATTTAATTAATTATAGTGTGACAAACACAAAATGATTGGGTTTGTGGGTAACTGCATGAAACTTTTCCACGCATTGACTGAATATGTTTTGGCTCAAAATTCTGCCCAGACTCCATTGATCAGACCCCCTGAGTTCAAAATGGCGGCGCTTGTGACTAAAAATAAAAATCGCTGATTTGGGCATGTTCGGTGTCATTTAATGCTTAATAAAGGTTATGAATAATAAAATTTAACAAAGACATCAACAGCCGGACCAATGTATTGGCTCCGTGGTCTAGAGGTATCGTACTTGCCTCGAAACCTCGGGGTCCCGGGTTCGATTCCCGGTCGAGGAACTGGGATTTTTCTGTGAGAGAGATTAATCGTAGTATACTCGGATATTGGGTATGTGTCCATTGTCTCTAAATATGTAGCCCTCTCCCACACAAGGTCATTCCAGACCTTCAGAGATAAAGGGGGTTGTAATTGCATGTGGTGTTATTATATTATTATTATATAATGTGGAACGTTGTCACATACAAAATGGCGGAATAGTCCCACTAAACTTTGTGATGTGAAAAACACATTAAAATGATGTAGACATCACAAACATCGCACCTTTAATAATTTCGCAGATACGTATTTTCCACATCATAGACGTCAGTGATAACCAGCATAAAAGGTGACTTAAAAGCGATGTGACAAAAAACATGTTAATGCCAACATAATAAATATCTTCTTTTGTTTACTTCAGTTGTACATAAACATTTTGGTTAATGACTACCAGTAAAATAAAATGGACATCACACATAATATACCTGTATATGCATTTCAGTAGGGTGTAGAGTTGTAATTATATGAACCCAGGCAATTTTACTGTAAAATAACATATAAAACTCCCAGAAAATAAATGGGCTCTTTGACATACATAATTTTAAAGAATAATTAAATTAATTGAAAATGTTGTTCTCATAATTTTAATCGTAAGCGATGGTAGGGTCATAAGCAACGATTATTTTAATCATTGTTTATGATTTATCTATTAAAATGATTAAAATAATTTTAGTATTTAAGTAAAACTTTATTTACCATACTTAGTTTTTTTCAGCTTATTATAAATTCAATATGGCCGCAAGAAGTCCTTTGTTCTCGAAACGTTATTCTTGTACTCAATGTATCTACAAATTAGTAACCACCATTTTTTTATTCCAATTAATTCTATATTATTTTTTTGTTAATATATTCTATGTTCTTTAAAATATACAATTTTTAGAAGAGAGACAAATCATGATTCATGAGTATTTGTTATTTTGCGTTAGGAAAAATATGCCCCTTCAGCACATCGATGTAATAATTAATACATGCCGAATGTGCTATTCCCATTAAAAAATCATACTTTTTATGTGATTAAAAATAATGTTTCTAAATATCAATTTTTTTTTACAGGTATTTCAAGTTATATTTTAAGTGTTACAAAGATCACTAAAGTGCCACGTTTTTAATAACGTAATAATTGTGTAGCTGCAAAATTAACTAAAATGTGACGAGGTAGAAACATCATCTAAAATTACATTTTTAGAACCATGTTTTTATAATGTGATGCATTTGGAGTTGCATAGACCATTGAAACGCAAGTGGCTGTGATGTTATATCATCATTTGTGTTTGTGGGGTGGGTCAGAAAAGAAGCAAAATTGCAAAATCTACAATGTGTATATCTTGTTATTTCTTGTAATTCCGTTTTTTCTGTTGCAGATAAGTACATAATTGTTGAAGTACAGTAGTTGCCAAAATGTTCAAAAAACGTAAAATTCAGTTTGCGCATTCCTTACGGGCATGTTTCACTGCATTAAAATTTATCAATTGTGTAATTGTCAAGGCAGCCCTGTTTTCAGCCTGAATACTTTTATCTATATTTAAACCTTCGAGAGTCATTCGAATAAATGTGTTCATTGAATTGGGAATACATTGTTTTCCTTAAAATTACCCTTAAATGATCTTTTAAAGGTTGGATATTCTTTAAACAAGTCACGACGAAGGATAATTGTGGTCCGTGTTAAACACATTTTATCGATAATTGCATTAAATTCACACGCATCTTTGACAGCGCAGCCTATGTTTTATTCGAAGCTAAAGATAACCTCTCGACCAGATTTATCAGCTCTTAGACTGGGAACAAATGACAGCAGCTTATCCTTCACTTTCGTCTTGGTCAAGGCATAATTTTCAATCCAAGGGACTTAATTCTTGTTTGAAACAAATCGGTCAATTCGGAAACTTTCAGAACGGGAGATGTATCACTTAATAAATACAAATCATGAATGTGCTTGAATATACCTGGTCTTCTTGATCGCTCATGCATCCTTTGAAAGAGTGTCTTTCTTTACATGTTTCTCGTATTCTGAAGGCAACATAGTACCGCTTATGGTACTTGGCTTTCATTGCAACTAAATCTGTGGACGTTAATTTTGCCATAACTTTTCATCAGATAATTGCATTGCATTTTGTAAATTGTGGGTCCAATTCCTAATATAGATGCATCGTAGATGTCTTTGATGTGAAGGGTTTGTTAATATCATTCGTACATATTTTATTCAGTTGTCTCTGAAACTTGTAAGTGTTATGCAAGTTTTATGGTACAATGTGTTATGATCTTTTGTTTAAGTTTATCGCCACCTCTTCACCTTTAGCTAACTGTTGTCATCAAACTGTAATAAGTCTGTGATCACAAAAACTCTCAAATATTCAGATACGGATTTATACCCATTATCGGTTGTATGAATTAAAGGCAAACCGGAATCATCTAGACTCAGGAAATAGAGCTTTCACGAGATCTTTGGCGCAAAAGCAATGGAGACGATGATATACATCCTTTAGATCCACAAACTGAACTTTACGTTTTTTTGGACATCTTGATAGCTGCTATACTTCAACAATTACTTACCTGCAACAGGACAACTGGAATTACAAATTTCAGAGAATTACAAAAAATAATAAGATATACTTGCTTGCTTCTTCTCTGACCCACTATTCCGCCATTTTGTATGTAACCTAAGATCCCATATAGATCCGACTGTTGTTTTTGTCAAATTTTATTATTCACAACCCTTAAGTACTCGTATTAAATGATACTGAACATGCCCAATATCACCGATTTTTATTTTTACTTGCACGCGCTGACAATTGAATGCCATTTTGAATTCTGGTGGTCTGATTAATGAAATCTGGGTAGAATTTTAAGCCAAAACACATTCAACTAAAATGTGGAAAGTTTCATGCTGATAGCCAGAAACCTAATAGCATTACTAACATAGGAACAATCCTACCTCACTAAAATATTCTTACACTTTAATTTCTTAGATTAAATGCACTCTTTCAAAAAGTATTCACTCAAATTTAAAAAAACTCTACACAGTTGTAAAGATAATTTAAAGACCTTTAAAACCTTTAAAAAGTGTCCTTTGACTTCTACTTCCATTTAATTTTTTTTAAAGTGCTTGCTTCCCCCGCATTAAGTAAGGAGATTGAATTTATAACGATTATACGTTTCTCTCGAAAACTAAATCGATGTATTTCAGCGGTTTCTCAAAAATTTAGTGAGCTTGAATTTTTAAACACTATTTGATAATCAAATAAAAGAAAATTTTGGAAAATGCTCAAATTGTTCATATATTGGAGTGGTTATCTATTTCTTTTTGTCGGCACTTTAATTAAGGAATGTGCCAATTTGTGACCTTTATAGCTATCCATAAAAAATAACTACTATAATTTGAAATAAATTGTGAAATAGTCTCAGGTGAAATGTTTTTTCTGCAGTATTATCTTACAAAGGATACAATAAAAAACTATTAATCCTTATCACATAATTATTCCTAATATTTCATAAAGGCAGCTTACCTTTTTGGCTTTAACATCCTCAATAAATTTTTTCGTAGTTTTTATGGATTCAGATGGTGTTTCAATATAATCATCAGGGGCTAAAGTAGTCATATTAATTTTGCCAACGAAGGCACGTTGTCCGTGTTTTATGGCGGCATCAACCAAAGCAATGCTACTGTTTTCAAAAAGAGAAGCAAAATAACATGCTGTTGTTGTTCCATGATCAAGCGTTTTTCTCTGAAAATACTTGCTGTGAAAATCATATTTTATTTCATTGTTAAAAAAAATTCTTTTACACAAATCTAGAAAACAGTCAGTCGTTGTGGGAGGTGAAGACTAATATTGGCGGACAATTATTAATGTGGGAGTATAATTATTTTATCGACAATATATTTATGCATCAGTGATTGGACACCTTGAAATTGACAGGATGATACTGATGTGTGGTCGACCTGATATATATTATGTTATTAAAAGACAACTTGTTGCTATAAAAATTGTCTGTTTGTGTGTATAAGATAAGAGTACTGAATATTGGTGATTGCAGAACTGATAACTTTTATATATCAAGAATTCAAGTTACAAGAATAAAAAATGAGCGAAAGCTCAAGAATTCTTTACAGCTGTAAATCTATTACACATGAATTTAAAGTAAAATATGACAACATGTTCTAACGGGACGAGATGGAAATGAAATGGAAGTTATGTTGTTTAGATTAGAAGAACATTAATGTAAAATATCACAATCGCTATTGAAAATTGGTATCTGAGTTGGTTATATAATATTTCTATTCTTAAATGTAGGTTTTTACATAAAACAATATTCCTCTTAACTAAGAGCATGTGGTAGTGAACCATATCTAGCCAGGAGGGCGACACTTCCAACAATAAACATTCCATCAAATTGCAATATAATGGAATAATCATTTTTATTAGATTAAAGTACATTAATGTACAAATAAGAAACTGAAATTTAGTGAAATATAAGATGAATTTCAATGTCATTTACACTTACCACGACTGCATTAAATACTTTTTTGGCAAACTCTTGATTTCTGTATCTCTTTTCCAGTTTATAAGTGTAAATGTCCAACCATTCCAGTAACGGTTTATCGTAACCCAATCCACAATTTGGATACTGTGGAGCATGTATATGGGTATCGATTAAACCTGGTATAAGAATTTGAGATTCTTTTAAAACAATTTTTTCAGTCTCGTGATCTGTTAAATTCAGTCTAGATTTTACTTCTTCCAGAGCTAATTCATTATCCACCGCTAAAATCTTTAAAAGAAGCCAATTATAAATTAATGAAAACTAATATCAGTCAATAACATAAAAGACACAATTTTTAAAAACAAAATTTTATCATAATCGTATAAATATACTCGTATTTTGGCACTGCAACACCTCCGAAGCGGCTTCTTGAGATATCTAGGCAGCCACCACTGAAACTTAGCTATAAAAAAAATCTTATTTTCTATGAACTACGGAAACAAAGCGGAAAGCATGATTTTCATTTACAATATGATATTGGTCAACATTTCCTGAAAATCGCCAAAGTTTTATTATACAGTTTACCGTAAGTGTATGTACCGACCAATCTCATATCCAGAGTAAACAGTAAAAAAAAAACGAAATTTAGAGGGTACAAATTAGGTACATTTGTGCATAACATGACGTCATTTGAAATTTGTATCAGTTATCTCAAAATATATGAGATCAAGGTTATTAGTTTTAAATGGACGCGAGGATAGACTTCCGTATTTTCTGAAAGGGAGTATTTTACTGATTCCAAAAATGTTCCATAAGTATAAAGTTGCATTAGAAAAATTTTGAAAAAATATTCATGCAAATATTAACTTTGAACCAACAAATTTAATTCAAATGATATTTGTGGCTCGTCAAGCTCTGCCTACAGAATAATATAAAATTATGAAAAGAAAGTTAATGAAAATAAAAATAATTGTTGAAACTGTAACTTTTCAAACGAGGTTACTAACGAAGAAATAAAAAATTCACTTTAGTCTCGTGGCATATACTTCATTTTTTGCACTCTATGGTCTAAAAGTGCCTTTAATCCTCAATTTCGAGGACTAAACTGTTAGACCGCGAAGTGCAAAAATAACTACTGACTGTCAACAACGTAGTTGTTTTTTATCTGTCTAGTTATTACTGCATTAATAAGTAGGTAATGTACATATTTGCGTATGGCTTTATTAGTTTGGTATTGTTATAATGGATGTTTAGAACTGATAATACATTATTATTATTTTAATAATATTTACTGATAAAAAAGTATTGTTAATTACAGAGAAAAATATTCGTCGTATAAATTATTTGAGCTGAAAAAGTTCCGACTGGAATGAAAATATTAGAAAAAACCGCTGCCAATTACTTGGGGATCAGAACTTCTTCATCGTAGTAAAACTCGACGTGTGGTGGAGTTTATAAGAAAAGTAATCTGTGACGTTTCAAAAAAAGTCACATTTTTTGACGTTTCAAAAAAAGTCAAATTTTGACGTTTTAAAAAAAGTCACATTGGTGGAATGTCACTAGTATATTTTTTAGACATTGGGACAGATTTTGCTCATCAAACTCTAGAATGTGTGTACCAAATTGAAATCTTTATCTCAAAAACTGTAGCTGCTATCGCGAACCACACAGACACACAGACAAAATTTTTTTCTGTCTGCAATTTTGTGCATCGTCATAATTCGTCGATATTCGTCCAGATATGCAATAAAAATTCAAAATTTTTTTCACGAATACATAACTTCTTCACTGAGAGATTAAGAAGTAAAATATTGTCATCATAAAGCGAATACAAATTGTGAATAATTTAAATTTCCTCGATTTACATTTTAGAACTTCTCAAATAGACTGTAATCCATTGACCCTTAAAAGTGCAAACTTTTATTGTCAATGAAAAATGGGTAATTTCATATTTTCTTTATTAAATAAGTATTAAAATTTGCGTTTTTTTTTTAATTTAACAAAAAAAATAATATGGATACAATATCCGTTTAGGTGTGCTTCATATGGTAAATGGTAAAACAGCTTTGGGAGTTACTTTCTAGCACAATCCATAACCGTATATGGCATTTTTACTAAAAACTATTATTTGGCCATTTATGCAAAGTTTGCATCTTCCCTTCTCGACAACTGTAGGAAAATGTCCTACTTGATCATATCTGATCTGATCAGTGGGTCTATCACTTACCGGAACTCTTATTTTTCATCTGCGTTGTTGTTCTGAAAATATATTAGCCTACGCAGCTTTTTGAATCTGTTCACAGGAATCAGATCAGCTATAAGACTGTATTGTGTATTGATTGCCCAGTAATCTTCAATCGATAATATCCGCATGATTCCCATTAGAAGCTCCATCCCAATGAACACATTTATTTCACATGAAGAAATATTTATTGAAGCACCAGTTGTTAACGTAAAGTAAATATTAGTTTGGTCTGCTATATATTTATATTGTATAATTGAATCATCCCAACATTTTTGATATTATATTCCAAGCTATAAGTATACATATTCGTTATCAATAGGAGTCTGATTATGTTCGAAATCTTCTCTCGCCCATTTGTAGTTGGCTTGCTTCTTCTTGTTTTTTTTTCTTAGCATTTGTGTTATTATTTGTTTTTGAAATTGAAGCAATTCTTGATAATGGCACCTCCATCTGTGCTCCAGCCATCATAAGAATTATTCTCATCAGGTATTTCTGTGAGTATACGAGGCAGTGTTACCTCAGGTTCTACAGCAGGATCTAAATCGCTGTAATCTACTCTTCACCACCAGTTAAGGACCCAACTTCAGAAACATAGCTATTTTCAGGCGTTAACACTGCTATGTATTCGGCTGCCCTATTTACCGGCCGTAAAAATTGATATAGCCAATTTCGGAAAACTGAAAGAAATATAATAAATTATTTTTTGGGACATTGATGATCACACAATTTGAAAATCCATAACACCTATTTTGGTCGGTGTTTACTGGAGGATACAAACAAGTTGGGGAGAATTTTAGTTGGGATACAAAATCTAGATCTCGATACTAAATATATTATTAATGATTTGAAACATTTTTAATTTTCTTGTAAAATGCTGAATAGAAGAAAACAATAGAAAACTACGTAATTTACTATTGAAGTACTTACCTCATCACTTAGCATTTGTTGATATCACCATGGCACACAATAACTAACTGCAAGTTCTAACTTTTACCGAGGCGCTGCAGACATCCCCAACATCTTAACGCTTCTATGCCTATGTATCCTGCAAGACACACGGCCTGTTTTACCTCGGCTTGTGTGTGTGCACGAAATTTGAATTAAAAATGTTATATGTTAATGTATCTCATGAGATATATTAGCCGGTTAAGGGTTAATGAAATGAAAATAAAATCGAAAATTGCTTACTGGCGGAACTCTAATGAGAAAATGCGATTTTGTGAAACATTCTTGGAGAAAATTCAAGGCAGACTTAAAATTATTTCTCCCCGTAATACTATTAAAATATTTGGATTCAATTCATCATAGATTTTTGTATGGAAAAAGTGAGATCTTCCTACAACTCCGGTTATAAAAATATTGCAGGAAAAATATGTTAAGGATTATCGACCCATTTTCTGACACGATTGAACAGAGCTCGAGAAGCACGCGTAAAATCAAAATAAAAATTTTATAAGAACAACCATACAAAAGAAAGGAAAGCTCGAAAGCTTGCAAGAAATTCATGCAGTGACTTCTGTTTGGGAAGAGGAAAATCCAGATGGACTGCAAAGAAAGGTAAACAATATGTTTGTTCTATAGTTGATTCATAATAAGTAGAGTTCGGGAGCTAGCGATAAATTTCAGAGACGACACTTACGTAAATATAATACTATATTATAAACCCTTATTGAAATATTCCCAAACAATATGAGATGATGACATTTTTTTTCCTGAAGTAGGTTGGAATCTTTGATGTGAATATAACACTGACGTAGTTTTCCACAAAACACCACAATATTATAAACTGCACTCGATGCGTGTTTTGCCAACCAAGCTTGCATCATCTGGACATGATTAAAACTGAGGTTCGACAGATATAACTGGTGTATACTTAAAATATATAAACTTTCGCAAAGTCACCACATTCATGTTCGGTGTAGCAAAGTCTACTTCTTTGCCGTTTAAAAGGTCTATTACACCATTACATCGTAACAAATCCGGGTTTTTTTTTAAACATTTTGGAATTTTGTTTGTACCCTCGCAGCAATTTCTCCGTGTAATTGAAAAATATATTGTCGAAGATCGAACATAACGTTTATTGCATCAACTGTAGTAAATTCTGATGTTGGCTGATATTGAAGGTCCCGTATGGCTAGAGGAATTCGTGAAAAACTTCCATGTATGATCTCCAGATTTTCTTGAAAAGTTGGATCCATACATGCCTGTTGCGCCTGTGAAATAGCAACTGCGTCATTTGGATTTAACTTCTGTATTAGGTATTTCACATTTTCAAAATGACAGTAATAGTACGATGATGCCTCTAGTCAAGTTTCTCATCGTGTTATAATGGACTGTGTAGGTAATGGAGTATTTGGTAGAATTTCATGAAATAACCGTACACGACTTGGTGCTTTAAGTAAAACTTTCTTTACACTAGATAACAAATTTTCAACATTAGGGTAGCACCTCCTAATAGCTTCAGCAATCCTATGAGGCCCATGTGCTAAACATGTTACATGAAGTATATTCTGATATGTTTCCTTCAAAATTCTTCCGTGAGCTTTCATATAATTCACTCCATCGGTAAGAAATAATAAGAAATTGTCCTTATTTTCTACATATTTGTCACCTCAAAACTCTTGTAGACTTGTACTTCCGCTATAGAGCCAGAATTTATAGCATCTAAAAATTTAGAGGCGATCAAGTACTCCCTCATTGACAATTTTCTTCCAATGCACCCACTAAAATATTCGCTACCTTAAACCCACAAGCTTTAGTGGTTTCGTTCACGCTAAGCCAGATGTACTTTCCATTAAGCTCAGAAGAAATTGTCTGTCTAATATTTTCACACTCCATCGATAAATATTTTTTTCTTAGTGTAGACCCCGAAGGATCTTAAATAACAACTCCCTGCTTGTGATATATTATTGAAAATCACTTAAAACGGGATTTCCAATGATACTAAGGAAAGTTTATTTTGGTCTAGCAGTTTTCAATTAGTTCATAAAGAAGTGATTAAACTTCAAACATTATTTATTTAATCTAACTTTATAATAATTGTTTAAAATGATTTTCGTTATTTTACAGACAATGGCCTATTCTGAAACTCCTGTCGGATGTTTTCTAAAATATAACCGACATTCTTGCGGAATTCTTTGCTGTAGTTCAGAGGAGTTAGGTCTACATGGTTATCTTGAAGCCCACTCTATCGGTTCTCTTCTGCCAATCCATTGAATTAAGTAGTGATCATGCAACTACTGCCTAATTGCGAGAAGTAATGAGGAGGTGTACAACGTTATACCGCTATCTCATTCCCTTGCCGCATTTTGTATAGGATTTCTTTATATTGCCTTAATTGACACAAAAGTTGAATAAGACCGGTCAAACTTCAGCGTTTTTTGCTCTAGTGCAAAACAATTAGACCGGCGCAGCAAGAATGCGACTGTTCTGATGATCAAACGTGAGACCGAAGTTTGTTGTTTTTTGTGCTGGGATTAAGTAAACATATCTTATCTATTTCCCCAACTTTACAGCACTATCAGAAATATAAATATAGTGAAATAAGTACCTACCACCTACCACGATTTAATTGAAAACTACTAAACCAAAAAGCTCTATTTGGTATCATTGGAAAGCATTGTTCAAGTGCTTTTCAATGAGTTATCAACTGCATGAGTTGTGGATAGCTGGGGCTGAGGGAGTGTGGGTGAGGGTGCATCACTTATTACAATTATTACATTATTCGAATTTCGATTGATTGATAATGATTATCAATATCACCGATACAGTTCCGAGCAAATACTTCCGGAGATATAGCGAGTGTTACAGTTTCATTAGTTACGGATGTATTATTGTAATTTACAATGTAGAGTATTGAATAGGAACATGGAGAAATAATAAATTTCCAAGTTTAGTTGAAAATATGAACCAATAATTTTTCTTCCTGAATATGAGTATAAGAATGAAGGTACATTTACAACCAATTTGTCACGGGCATATTCTGCTGGTCGATTGTAAATTGGGTTTTAAGCATATTTGGTTGAATGCATTTGTTTACAAAACAATTTTAAGTCGGCACGACCTTGAATTGCACTTCAGCTTTAAATATTCACTTCAATTGCGGCACGAATTTCAAATTGCGCATGCGTACTACGACACAAATTTATTGTTAGTGTTTAAAGTCGATTTGTGATTTGAAATTTGAAGGTTAGATCTTTTGGTATTAGAAAATATGATGCTTTTAGAATAATGTTATGTTAAATAAATGTAATTATTTAATCAAACTGAATTTACCCATACGTAATATTAAAAAATCTCAACAGATGGCAGCTCCTAACTCATTATAAATGACCTAAATTTTATCTCGGCACAATTCAGAATCCGTTAGTGAATTGTGCCTGTAGTGAATTGGTTGAAAATCTACCTTTACACTGTGGGTAATATGTATTCCCAATCGAATTATCGTAAACCGCCCTTTCAGAAACTGCATAAAAAATCATAGATGAAAATTTCTTTTTTATGAGTTCGAATGAACACTTTATTAACAAGGATAATGGAGAGAAAATAGATGAAGAGACATTTTCATGAAAATATAATGTCAAAAACATTGTTGCTAATTCCTTGTGATTATATTTATCTATTTCCAATGAATCCTATGGTATATTTTTTTTAAGATATCAGTAAAATGTGCATAATATGCACAATATAAGTTTCAATACATATAAACAGTCAATCTATTCAAATATTTTGTTTATATTGGTTCCTAATGCCAAAAAGATTAAAAAATAATGGAAATTTATGCAATTATGATACCTTTTTTATTTCTTTAAATAGTAAAATACAGAAATGTCAATTGATAAAAACAAAATGTAACATCATAGTTGTATAAATTTGTGTTATATTTATATCTGTTTGGTAGTGTACCACTACTATAAGCACCTCCACGCGGCTCCATGGGTGACACCTGGGCAATTGTCGCTGAAAATATTGCTAAAATACCGTGATACTTAGTTTGTTAAAAAAGCGATTAATATATTTACTAATTTGTGACTAATTTCGAATAAGAGATCGCGAGGTCAAGTCACTATATGTATGGCAATAAATTCATAACAATATTTTTAATAGTCTACAGCACCTCGTAATGTTTGTTGCCTAACGAAAAGGTTGAGAAAAATAATAGGTACGCATATTTTCTACCTTATTTCCTAATACCATTATAAATCCTTTTTCGATTGTATTAATTTCATATTGTTTGGAACAATGTATAATATTCCCCACTATAATTCGCACTATTTCACTTGTCATTATTTTATTGTTTCACACTACAATCAATTTTATTTAATATAGAATCCACGTTGACCTCTCCAACCTGCGTTCGTCACATATGTAAAGGAAACACATGTATGTAAACAAAGATAACGTATAATCTCCGAATATCCATGTTGACGAGTGAATAATAATAATAGTAATAGTACTATCGAGAGGTGGGATTTTTTGGTGGTTGGCAAAATTACTGCAGCTGACAAAAGATCAAATTTGAGAAGTTTAATATACTACATAATTTAATGCCTAAAAAAATTTACTGATATTGTGGCTAATATAAAATTTAAAATGGACAGCATATTATTATTCAGTCCACACAATATGCTATAGCCGTGTGGACTAATGATACTTCATATTTCTATCTTGCCCCTCTGGAAAATAGTTTGTGAATTATCGCTAAATTACATTATTGATCAATGTAACTGAGATAATGAAAATTTATAAGATAAATATTTTATTAATGTTAAAAATGTATGCAAATATATTTGTAGGTACATCATTTCTTGAAAGAATGTCATATATTTTTCCATTTTCTAAATAATTAAAATATAAGGGCAGATGTACAAAGATACGGATAGACACATCATTCAGAAATTGATAATAGATAATAGTAAATTCAGGAAAGTTTAAATAGTGTAAATATAACAGTTAAAAGTCTAATGATGAATCAAATGGATTCAGGAAGTTTGAAAACATACATATTGTCATAAATATTATTTGTATCTATTTTATTAATTAAAACCCTAATTACTTTAAAAGTGTTAAATTATTATAGTTTAATTAACAAAATATAAATGGACAAATTACTCAGACCTGTAAAATTTTAAGCAGAGCCTTATTCAACTGTTGTTGCTCAGCAGTGGATACACTGGTTTGGAACATTCAAACATTTTCTTGAAGCTATTAGAGTATCAGAGGATAAATCAAAATTAAATCTACTAATTAATTATGTTGTTTCCTCGGTCGATGAATTATGAGTGAATTTAAAACACATAGTTTGGTAGGATAAACCTTAAATTCCTTATATATAAATCCCAGTAATGAAGTATTTGCTAGATATATGCTTGCAACAAGAATGTAACAAGCAGTATCTAAATCAGTACTTACAGGTACTAAAACAGTTAAGTAATGATTGTATATTTAAAACTGTTTTAGCAGAACATTACAGAGATGACTTGAATACAGACTCATTTGTTCATCACTGGTTTAAATATATATGATATTGGTAAGTATCTTCTGGAAAATAAATCTCTTTCACTACAAAAAGCATTTGCTGCTACTAGTAGGAGGAGGTAATCCCAAGAAGTTCTAAGATCTACGACTCTAGCTGTAATTTTAAAATGTTTTTATTGTGTGTATCGGTATTGCATATAGGCCACCCAAATCTAATATTGCTATAACTGCTGAGTTAATTGAAAATACTATATCAAATATTGCACCTACTGTAGACAATGCTATTTGTAAGGGAGATTTTAATTTAAACTTCATTAATGATTTTGACACTAATGTTAACAGAATGTGTAGAATAATGGAATCATTTGGGCTGACTCAAACTATTAGTGAGCCAACAAGAATTACTGATACTATCTTCTCCCTTATTGATAAATTTTTTTGTGACCTGATGAAATGGTGCTAGGGGCTGGAACGCTTAACGCAGATGGCATAACTGACCATCTTCTAACTTTTACAACCTTTAAATTTAAAATAACAAAAGCACGTCAAAAATTTTATACATTTAGAGTTTTCAAAGATTTTTCTGAAAATGATATTTTTACTGATTTTAATACTATTGATTGGGATTACATTTATCAAATTAATTACTTTGATGAAAAGGTTGATTATTTAACTAACAATATTAGAAACTTATTCGATAATCATGCTCCCATTCGTACTGTGAGAATATCAAAACCGAAAGTCCCTTGGCTAACAGATGTGCTAAAAATAATGATGAAAGTTAGGGATAACGCGTTAAATAAGTACAGTCATACCAAAACACGATCTGACCATGATACATATAAACAATTACGTAATGTTACTCTTACAGCAATTAGTAGAGAAAAACAAGCATACCTAGATCATATTTCCCGTAATAATAATAATGGTAATGACGCATATAATACTAAAGAAGTTTGGTCGCCTCTAAAACAGCTAAACGTAGTTCCTAACAAATCCTCTGACTTTCCACCTCATCTCACCAACAGTGAAGAAATTAAGTCTTATCTCGGATCTATCGCTGATCACTTTAACAATGATTGCACAGAAATGAGCAATCACTATGCTCTTAACACTTTTAACAGGAACATTAAATTCGAATTTCATCATGTAAATAGTCATTTACACGTATAAAGTCAAACGCTTTTGGAATTGACGGTATTTCTCGTAAAATTTTTAATTTATGTTTACCGCATCTTCTCCCTCAACTCACGCATATTGTTAATCTCTGTCTTGAATTGGGATATTTTCCAAGTATCTGGAAGCAGGCAGTTGTATATCCTTTACCCAAAATCTCGAATCATAAAGTCTATTCAGATTTGTGTCCTATAAGTATATTACCTGCACTGTCCAAAGTTCTCGACCGAGTAGTTTATATTCAAGTCAATGAATACGTACGCAATAATTCAATTTTACCTGCCCGTCAATCAGGTATTAGGGAAGGATACAGCACAGCATCAGCTTTATTAAACATATGTAATAATTTACTTCGCGAATGGGATAACGGCTGTCAGCGCTTGTACTGCTTGATTTCACGAAAGCATTTGATACCATTAATCATGATCTACTTTAATCCAGACCTAAATTTTATGGATTTAATGATATATCCCGTGATTTTTTTACTGCTTCTCAAACAACAGAAGTCAAAGAGTATTTTTGAACAACAGTTATTCGTCTTCAGCTAATCTTAAAAGCGAAGCACCCCAAGGATTCATACTTAGACCGCTATTATTTTCATTATATACAGCAGACCTGCATAATTCACTCAAACATTCACAGAGTCATTTTTATGTCGACGACACGCAAATTTATAAAAGCTTCCATCCAGAAGAAGCAGCTGAAGTGATTGAATTCATGAATTCCGATTTACATGACTTGATTACACTAACAAAAAAACACAATTTACATATTAATCCTTCAACGTCAACTCCTTTAGTAATTGTGATCCAATTTTACGCTGTTTCATCAGGCTTCATCAGAATCCATAAAAATGTCAATCTTAATTACGTGTTTTTATTTTATTGTCCATATCCCACAAAACAAAATTTAGTTTAACATTACTATTAATTCAAAACACTTCAACTTCTCTAACAGATGAGACCAATTTAATTCTGATACTTCACCTGTTTCTCCTCGGAGCCCAAATTAAGGCAGGATGAATGTCAAATATAAATACATCACTGACATTTTTTTTCATGATTAACAAACACGTTCTCGTGAAAATTTACAGTACAATATTTATTTTTTTTATTTTTTATTTATTTATTTATTTCATACAAATCCAACAGGCAACGCCCAATTACAGGATAGGAAACAGTATCTAATAAAATATCATACAATACATTACACAAAAAATTTTACAATAATTCAATCACATATACATATACACATATGCATGCATATATACACGCATACATACATATATACATACATACATACATATTTACAACAGCACAAATATACACACACACGTGTATATACACTCAGATATAAACAAATTAATCTATCAACGATGGTCTACATTATAGGTAGTGCAAATTTAAAGAGAAAAATTAAACTTATAACAAGAAACAGATGAGTATGTTAACTTAAGAAAATTCTCTTAATTTGAGATACGTTACAACAGAATATATCAATTCTGTCCTCCAGATTACTATAGTTTACTGTCATTTGAAAAGTGGTGCAGCTATTAGTATATTGGTACGGGGAGTAGGGATAGAAAGAATATTATTATATCGAGATGACACTCTAGGGACACGATATGTGATTTGATTCAATAGGGTTGTACAGTCCAACTTATTAATTAATTTAAAAAGAAACACACCGACTGCATATTTTTCCTTGTCTCAAGATGTGTTAAATGAAAACGACTTAACAGCGTTTCCTGGGAAATACCTCTGGGAGGATATTCACCATCAAGGGTATATATAGCTGACTTTAAAAAGCGTCTCTGAATTTTTTTCTAAAGATGTTTTATGTACATAGTAGATAGGACTCCAGACTATCGATGCATACTCTAAGCGAGATCTTACAAGAGACACATACAGTAAGCGGAGTGTATGTGCATTGGTGAAGCTTTTAAGGTTGCGTGTAATAAATCCTAGTCGTTTAAATGCTGTTAAAGTGATTGCTTCAATGTGAGGATTAAACGTGAGTTTTCTGTCAAAGATGACCCCAAGATCTTTAATAGTATTGGGCCGTTGTAATAGAATATCGTTTAAGTTATATGCAAACATTTCAGGATTAGATGTTCTACTGAAAGTCATGATATTGCATTTAGTGGCATTTAATGGTAAACTGTTCCTATTACACCAAGATTCAACCAAGTCTAATGCATTCTGGAGACGTTCGCAGTCTGCAATAGACGTTATTTCGACATACAACTTCAAATCGTCTGCATACATTAAACAATGTACATTCAGGCCAGATATGATATCATTTATAAACATATTGAAGAAAAGCACAGACTAGAATTATATAAAGGGTGTTTCAATAAGGGCACAATATTTCAGATTTCAATAAAACATGGTTTTCTGTAGCAAAGTATTGATATATTTATTGAGTTTTAATATCGACATTTGGGAGTTATGTAAGGAATAACACATCTGGTAAATGGCCGCCACGGCTTTGCTGGCACATACAATCTCTTTTGGCGAAATTTTGATTAACGGTGTTGCATACATGTGGCGGTATTTCGTTGATATAGCGTCTAATTTCGTCCTTCAATACTTCGATGGTCGCGGGCTTGTTGGCATAAACCTGAGACTTCAGATAACCCCACAGCCAAAAGTCCAAAGGTGTTAAATCGTAAGAGCGTGGCGGCCAATTCTGATCACCAAACCGAGAGATGACACGACCAGAAAAAGACGCGTGCAAGACCGTCAATGTTTCACGGGCGGTATGGCAAGTGGCACCGTCCTGCTGAAACCACATGTCGTCGAGAGCAATATCATCCAATTGAGGCACATAAAACTAGGTTATCATAGCACGAAAACGTTCGCCATTCACCATTACTGAATTACTTGCATCATCTTCGAAGAAAAACATCCCAATGATTCCTCCAGACCACAATGTACACCAAACAGTGACATGTTTTTGATGCATTGCTTTCTCATGAATCATTCGTGAATTTTCTGAGTCCCAAATGCGGCAGTTTTGCCTATTAACAGGTCATCGACGTGAAAATAGGCCTCATCACTGAAAATGATCTTGTCCGCAAAATCGGCATTCACTTCTTGTTGCTCAAGGATCCAATTGGTGAACATTCTTCGCTGTGAATGGTCTGTTGGCAGATGTTGTTGAGTCAGTTGGACTTTGTAGACATGGAGATGCAAATCTTCCGTCCAATTCTTGTGCACGATGACGAATCGACGTCTCTGGACTCTCGGCCACTCTCTCGTGAACTGCCGTGATGTTTTGTTCTGAACGACCTCTACGAGCTCGTGTCGTGTGTTTCACATCACTAACCGAACCGGTACTTTAAAATTTTTCCGAATTTTTCGATTATTCTTTTCACAGTAGATGAATGAGGAACATTATTTCGACCGAAAATTGGACGCACTTTACGAATCGGGGCAATCAAACTTTCACCATTTTGATAATATCTAATGTTTATCAATCATGACGCGTTGTTCTATCGTGTAATGCTCCATGTTTACTAATTCCCATCATATGTCGCCTATCGACCTGGCACGCTATAATCTTGTGACATCATAACAGCCAAACTGGCGCGCAATTCAAATCTTGCACTCTTATTGAAACACCTTTTATAAGTCGATTCCTTTTTATATTGGTGTTGTAATATACAACAAATTAGATAAAGCAAGTAAATCTATAAAAAGTATAAATAAATTTAAAACTGCTGTAAAAAAAATTTCTTCTAAATAAGGAATATTACTCAGTGGAATAATTTATAATGACGTAATTATGTATAATATTGTTTATTATTTGTGTTATCGGTTAATAAACCGACAGACAATAGTCTTTTCCTATTATTTTGTATGACTTATGTCCTATACCATAATGTATATCTTGAAAGTTGTTATTGTTATTGTTATAGTTTATTTATGATGTTCATATGTTATTTATGACTATACATAGAGAAAACTTATGATATGACGTAAATAACAGGGCCGCACTGGGAGAACACTTTCTCACTGTTTCTGTACTGAGTGTTAAGGCGTGTACCAGGCAAGTTGCATGAAGACAACTATAGATGTCTTGTAACATATGGCCAATTAGTTTCATATGCGCTGCGGCGTCCGTAATAAATAATTTTAAAAAAATCATTTTCTTCACAATCATTCGCCCACAACAGTTTTAAACTGTCAAATACCAAAGTGGACACACTGACTACAGTTACTGTTCTAACACTTTTGATGCAAGAAAATAGCGTCTCATAACATGCAGTTTCTCCTCTTGCCTTTGTTGGTTTCCGCTAATTGATGTTTAGTGTTTTTTCGTCGCCACATATTATGTAACACTGATTTTCTGTTTATAGAACAATTTACGTCACATACTTTACATACCAGCTCAACACCATCAAAAGCCAACTTAGGATAATCCCTAATCCACTTGCGTACTGTTTCTAAAAACGCCAACTTCTCCATTTTGTAGTTTTCAAAAGCACTACACTAAATAAAAAGTATTGTATATATCCTAAATAAAAAACACTAACCAGAAAATCTTGTCTATATCGTAAATAAAAACCATCTTTACAGTCACTTCCTATACGTACAACACCACAACTAAATAATTTGTCAAACTGCATTCGTCAGTACGGGAGAGTCACAGCTCCTCGTGAATCTGGCCAATCTGGAGACGCGTTTGCCCACCTGCTGTTAATAAAGATGAGTGTGGTCCCTCTCTAATGCACCCAATATTACTTATGTGAAATTATTACTCATGAAACATTGTGTGTTTTTCTTTTTTCTTATTATTAAAATTAATTAGACTAATAATTCCGATTATGGTAATTCTGTGTAAAAAAGTTTCATTTGCTTGCATTCTTTTTACTACAAATGTAAAGTATGACATGTTTATAGACTTAAAAATTATTGATTACAATTTTTTTTTTTATTGCCATTACCTCGCGCGTAATACGGAATATAATAAGAGGGCTAACTCCGTCTTTAACATGTCATAAGTTTTCCATATCTGTCATAAGTTATGACTATTAATGAGTATCTTGCAGAAATCTTGCCGCCTCTACAAGTCTGCCGCCCTAGGCCCGGGCTTAGTTGGCCCAAGCCAAAATACGGTCTTGCATTTATCACTGTTTATATAAATAATAGCGAATTCTTTAAGTTTCCATCTTGCGTAATTACTACCAACATGTCTGCAAAATCCCATTTAACGGGTGTTCACAAATTTTTGACTAATCAAATTCTCCTTTCCTAGCAAAATTCTTGTGTTCAGCGAGCCCCACATTGGAATGTCTAGATATGTACATGAACCATAAAAAATAATTTTTTTGAGTTCAGCGGACACAAATTAGTAAAGGAGACACATTTTTCAGCAAATCCCAGAAACAAAACTACGGAAACACAGTATGTCCGTTTGAAGTAGAAAAGGCAGGAAACAGATATGTGAAAACAACACTGGAACCGGAAGGAACGAGTATAACAGAAAGTTAGCACCCGGAAACGCACGTAAAGCAACTGACGAGAAGCAAGTACCGAGAGCGGCCTCTAGCTCAGCGACCTCTAGCCCAGCTTCGCAAGTCGCTATCCACCACAGAGACATCTATGATGTCGGTCGGATAGTAGCATTTAGACCATACGAGAAATTTCATACCTCTCACCACTACTCAATTTACCTTAGTTTGTATATGACTAGCAGGTTGGCCACTATCATTTGTCTGTTCCATAACCTATGGCATACTGAGGAGAACAAATAAGTTCGAAACCGGTCTATGTCTGGTTAGGAATTGACAAATGATATTGGCTATCGATCTATCATGATTTGAAAGTGTAATCCAATGCAGGTCGAGGTATTTGCGCGCTGAGTAGTTGTTTCGTTCAAATCATACTTAATAACAGTAGTTTAGTCCACCTGGACTAGAGGTCGCCGCTCTCGGTACTTGCTTCGTAAGTCGCTATCCGCCACAGAGACATCTATGATGTCGGTCGGATAGTAGCATTTAGACCATACGAGAAGTTTCATACCTCTCACCACTATCCAAAATCATTAAAATCGGCCGTAAAACATTAAAGTTATTAACTTTAAGAAAAAGGTAGGTACTCCTTGAATTTGGCTCACAATGTACATTTATATATTAGTCCAGTATTTTTTATAATTATTTTTATTTTAATAACAAAAGAATACTACTATTAGTCTATGATTCTAGCTTGGCAGTTGAATTTTAATTCGCAGTGATCTAAAACCCTGCCTTTTCACCGTAAGTTGGTTTGTTCGTCTCTGTCTCACACTGGCAATGTTTCTTCTCTCTGCGCCGCCAAGCTACAATCGTAAAGTAGTACCACCAACGTGGTTTCGTCCTTTTATTCTGTCGTAATCAAGTTTAGAATAATTTCTTTATTGCTAATATTGAGTAGATTTAGTTATAATTAGAGATTTACTTATCGATATAGTTTTCTGTTCATGCTCCCTACATTTTAAGACAGTGGCGTTAGCACGCTTTCGTCACCGGGATTGCCAACATAAAACTTTAAATCGCTGTTAAAAAAATGGTAACAAAAAAATATTAAAGACAAAAATGGTAACAGTAAAGTTAAGCTCAGACGCTTATGCAGATATACATACACACCACATACATATACAAATATTTATAATTATTATACGAGTAATAACTAGCTGTAAACGCTTTTTAGTTGATTGATAGTACAAAAAAATATATCAGCCCTGCCCTCCACGTTGCAATAATTAGAGATCATTTGATAAAAAGGAGAAACTTTGAGAATAATGGTGTTAGCTGCAGGAAATTAAAAACATTGTTATGCCGCGCTGAGATGCTGGGCACCCGTATGTTGATATGCCTTAGAATATCCGGGCAGACCAAAATATGGTTATATAAGTTTATATAAAAATATAATTAGATGTATAGATCTACGTTTTGACATCTCTGTTAGGTTAAACCGTGTTAATAATAAATTATGAGAAAACCCTCTTAGCGGATACATGCCATCTAATACATATACTGCCGATTTCAAAAATCGTCTTTGTATTCTTTCAAACGTCGCTGTATGAGTAACGTAGATTGGGTTCCAGACTATCGATGCATATTCTAATTTCCATCTAACAAAGGATGTAAGTATATAACAATCAAAGAATAAACATGTTAGAAAATTCTTTTTAGTTTCTAATGACAAAACCTAAATATTTAATTGCAGATGAAGTGGTAACTTCAACATATTTTAAGTATGCTAATTTAGGATTAAAACTTATTCCAAAATATTTAATATAATCAGGCCTGTTCAGTGATGTATCGCCCAATTTATAATTAAATGCAATAAGATTTTTTTCCCTTGTGAATGACATAACATTACATTTTGAAGCATTCAGTGGTAAATTGTTATGTGTACACCACAAATTTATTTTATTAAGTGCATATTGCAAGATAGGTCTAACACAATATCATTGATTAACATGATAAAAAGGAGATATCCAAAGGTCGAACCCTGCGATACACCAGATAATTGTAAAAACCTCTGCGACCTGTAACCACGACCCTGAACAAACTGATATCTATTTTTCAAGTATGAGGAGAAAAGCTGCACGGATTAGATAGACCGAAAGTATTCAATTTAAGTGTATATATCAACTTGGCTACGTTTGTCAAGTTTAGTACTGCACTGAGGAATTGGGATTTACACAGAAGATTCGTCATCGTCATTTTATCCTTCATAAAGCAATGCTGTTCAGATGATATTAAACCAGACACATGATTGTAGATAACAGTATGTTGAATAATTTCTAATAATTTGGCAAAATTGCAGATGATAATAATGGGTCTGTTACGCATTATGTCATTCCTATTACCTTTTTTATAAATCATGCATACTCTAGATAGTTTCCACAACTCTGGAAAACATGACATTTTTAAAATTAAATAGAATTATCAATTAGATGTTAATGTCAACTTGAAGGATGGCTTGATATAAACTTTTGTTTTGACGTTGGGGTTTATAAAGAGACTAATTGACATGTACTACTTTCAGGAAAACAAATTTTGTTTTGGCGTCTTAAGTACTAATTAAAACACTATCGTCGAACTTTTCAGAAATGTTGACTACCATGACTTTTGGATTGATATATGATAACTGATTGATATTTTATTTTACACTCAAGTTATTCGCTGCTAGTTCTTCAAATTTTACAGATTCTTCCACATTATCACAGCTTATTACTAAGGCATCATTACGAGCATTCTTGACATTCGAGATGCTAATATTAAAATTAATAGGGTCAATAGCACGTAATACATCGGATTTGGTAGTGGTTATAGGTTGGCTCACATCTTTAGATATAGGTTGCAATTTAGGCTTTACCACACTTATGAAACTCAATAATCGTATTTACTATTAATAAAAGAAATACGCATCAGTATTGTCTGTAACTTTATTAAATCTATATCGCATTTAGGATGAATTATTTGTTTTCATTTTTCGATATTACTAACAGAAAAATTTTAATAGGGATTTATAAAATCAAATTGTATACCTGGTGAAAACGCAGCCTTAATCTCTTATCCGACATATTCATGATTCTGAATTCGTTTAACCATACATCATAAACGAGCGAGATTGGAATCGATATGTAAATATCTACATTGGCGAAAAAAATGGCATTCTGCCTTATTCACAGACGAAACTCGCGTGAGTAGAGTTTTAGATGATCGCAGATTTATGATACGAACTTGGCCAAGGATACCCAGAAATTGTCAAGTTCATAAAACCTATCCTTATGATGATGGCTCAATCATGATGTGAAGAGACATTTGTTCAATGGGTGATCTGACTTGTTTATTGTTGAGAGAACGATGACAGCTCTAGTGTATATTGATAATATCATAAACAACTTTTTTCTTAAAATAATGCTTCATCGTGCAGGAATCATTAACAATATATTTCAGAACCTTTGAGTCTCGGCACTTCCACTTCCACCAAGGTCACCAAACCTCAATTCCATTGAACACGAGTGAGATGTAGCAAAAAAAAAAACATACGAGACCATCAGTATCATCCACAAACAAGAAGAAAGTTTGCGAGCGATCATATCCAGGAATTTGTGCTAACATCTTCCAAGATTACACAAACAATCTCATCCTAGACGATGTCAAGTTGTTATTGACGCGAATAGGGAACATACATCTTAATGAAATTATTCTGGTTATTTTCTTGTGAATAAAATTGAAAATTGGAATTATTTACTATAGTTCCCAGACTCCAATGCGTTTTCTCGCATTAACTTTTATTTTATGTCTCTGTTTAATGCTTCCTCGCGTTTTTTAAGTACTACTAACTATATATCTTGATATATTTTAATAATAACAACAATGCATAAATTTCCCAAATTCTCAAAATATATAATGGATTTGAAATAACAATGATAAAGTGATAACCTTTGAACATTAATTTTAATTTGCGTAGTATCTTTAACAAATATTTTTCTTTGCAGTTTTCTTGTACAGCACCAGATGTCTTCTGAGTGATAAGTATATCTTTTAACTTAATTTTGGACGTATTTTCCAGATTTGTAGGAAGCGTTTCATTATGTAATAAAATGTTCGTCATTCATGTAATCCCATTTTATTTTCAGTTGAAACCATTCCGTTCAAAAATATCGTAAATCTGAACGCGAGGAAGAAAAAATTTGTGTTCGCTACTTCGGTTCTTTATACTAAGTCAATTCATATTTACGAAAAGTCTTTAGGAACAACCTGTAAACTACTTATATCCTTATCCTTCTGCACGTTTTAATGCAAGACAGAAATATTACCAGAGAATTCATTCGTAAATACCGATGTTACCTTTTACCACAAACACGAATGGAAAATTAAGTATTGTTTACAATACACTTTTTCTCGCATAAAGCATCAACTGTACAAAAACTGCTTTAGAAAGCATTACCTTTTATAATAAATTATCACTGAATATCAAGATGGTTTAAAAGAGAAGTATCCTTAATTTTCACTTTAGAACAGAACGTGTTTAGATAAATTTGTTTGAAATATTAAATGAGAAATGAGGAGCAAACTTTCAACATGCATTTTGTCCATTTTTAAGGTAGAAATCGAGAAAAACTATTGCAAGTTTATACAGAGTGTTCCAGTTTGAAAGTTACATATAGTAATGGGAAATAGAGCACACTTAACTGAGTTCAAAACACTCCAAACTTACCTTTGAATGTTAACCATTTTTGATTTTTAACTAAAGCTGGGCCATAGCCGCTCATTAGGAGAGATATTATATTCCTAGTATATAGTTTCGCAGAAAGCTGGCGACTTATCGGTAGAGGTGGCAAGTCGTGCGGCTATTCAGTAGTGCAACAGCAGGTAGATAGATATCTGGTGAGGCAATGACCGGCTGGCAGAAAAAATCGAAGCGAGCCACGAGACTAGTCCATTGTTGTACGTCGTAGTGTTTACACGATAATTTATTCCTCTCCGTTGTATTTTATGTTATTGTATTGTTGATAATTTTATTTGTTGTATTTTATTCTTGATATTAATTTAATAATAAAATATGTCAGCCGTGCGAACGGGAAAAAAAGCCATACACTGACAAAGTGCAAAAATGTATCAGTAAATTCCCGCATTTATTCTATAATGGTGCTACAATAATTTGTAAGGTGTGCGAGACAGACCTGATGTGCTAGAATAAATATGATAGTAGACGTCACGTAAATACTGTACAGCATAAAATTAAAAAAACGCGTGCCTTCGAAAACACAGTTTATGTTCAATTTACTGTTAATGCTGAGTGCCTGTGATGTTCCGCTACACATACTCGATAAACAACCATTTCTAGAGTTCTGGAATAAATACAATCCCTAGGTGACGTTACCAAGTCGCTCGACGTTGCGTAACTAGGTACCAATAGAACGCGAAGATACTGTAAACAAGATCAAATGTGTATTAAAAATACACGGCTGTGGTTATGTGTTGACGAGATGACGTGCAGATCGTAAAATAATTCTATT
Organism: Rhamnusium bicolor; assembly: GCA_029963845.1. Lineage (NCBI taxonomy): Eukaryota > Metazoa > Arthropoda > Insecta > Coleoptera > Cerambycidae > Rhamnusium > Rhamnusium bicolor. Next base: position 15,673 of record JANEYF010000287.1, on the reverse strand, counting down.
AGTAAATGTCATAGTACGTGTACTGGACCCTCTTAAACCAACATTTTCACTATTACTAGCTAGCAAAATAGTAACTGGGTGTACTGGCAAAACAATTACGCGGGTGGTGCTGGAGATGTTAGAAAAATTTGATCTGTCACCAAGTCAATTCTTGATGTTTGTGACCGACGGCGCCGCGACAATGTTTGGTAGGCCGTTTACTTCAAGAACACGGTTGTAAGTTGTTACATGTTACGTGTAAAGTGCATGTTTTACATCTTGTGGCAGAAACGACTCGACAAGGTTTTCCAGAGGTAGATGCATTAATAGCAAGTACAAAAACAGTGTTCTTTAAATTTTCTAAACGTCTTCGCGCATTTCACAGCAAGTGTTCCGGTATTCCCGAACCACCTTAGTCGATTCATTCACGTTGGAGAACATGGTTGAAGGCAGCTTTTTATTATGCTGAATATTTACAACAAATAAAAACTGTGCTACTACAATTCAATCCTGACGAGGCTGCAGCTATTAACGAGAGCCAGACAAAATTCGAAGATATTTCCGTTGAAATATCTTTAAAAATTATTCACATGAACTATAAAAGACTACATGATGCCATACAAATCTTACAAAACAGTGCGTTACCGTTAGCGGAGTCACTGCAAATAGTGGACGAAGTAAATCGACTGCTACAATCTATAGGTGGCGCAAAGAATAAGCCCGTTGGAGAAAAGTTTGCACGTGTGTAAAAGCAAGACACCGATTTTACCAGATTAAGAAAAATTTGTGATGGTACTGATGGTGCAATTCCAGATCCGTTAAGTGGTTTTAAAGCAATGACTTCAGATTTCTGAAGTCATTGTTTTAAAGGCTATTTTAAGTATGTCTGTATTACATCAATAGATGTCGAACAGTCGTTCTCAAAATATAAGTATATTTTTTCACCACAGTGAACATCACTAACGGAGACAACCATAGAAACATATCTGATGCTGCAAAGTTTTTACAGATCTTCTCCAATTTGTGATAACCAAGTTAGTTCATTAAGCTCGTTATGGGGGTAAGTTGTGCATACACTGTTATAAATTGTAACAATTTATTGCTTTTGTTACTAGTTAATTTCTTTTATTACGTTTATTATGATGCGTACGCCTATGTCCCGCCCCACATTTCTGGCAACTCTACTTGTGGGCAATACTCTCTCTTGCCGGGCGGGCTTTCTTTCGTCGGCTGGACAGTATATAAATTATCTGCAGGTGTATATATATATATATATATATATATATATATATATATATATATATATATATATATATATATATATATATATATATATATATATATATATATATAATAGTGTTTCTATTTAAGCGATATTTATTGACTTTTGTGTTATATTTTATGTTATTCAAGAGAGTACGGTGGTAAATTGTTAAAGAATATTGCAAATATAATAAAGCTTTTACTTTGAAACTTTAAAAAATCGAATGGAGTGTAACCATCAGCTCAGTTCACCACTGGCACCCTGTTTCTATCAAAAGTTCTTAAATTTTACTTTACGCCAAATCACAGTTATTATTTAGAAATAGTTTTTCAATATTTTCCCAATAGGTACTATCTTTTACGCATTATTTATTGAAAATTTAACCGCGAAATTTAGTAAAGTAATTTGTGTGCTTATTTATTTTATGAAATAATGAAACACTTGTTACCAATTAATATATGTCTTGTATATATAATACCGCATCAAAACGCAAATGGCAGCCTACTGTATTTAAACAGCGTCCATAAATCACTTTATTTGACAATTTATTCTAGGAAGTGCAGCGACCCAGTAGAGGAACGGCCTTGAATTAGTTTTCAATTTGGGTATCATAAAACAATAATATGGTTAGTACTGAGTTAATGATGCGTAATAAACTCAAGTTAAAGTCGGTACCGCTCTATGGATACTGTAGCTTAAGTTACCTTTTTAAAAGTCTGCAGGAATTTTTGCTTAACTTCGCGCTAATAGAGAACACACTATAGGTAATTATTTATATATAATACATTCAAAAAATCTTTTTAGTCTTTCAGTGAGTACGAAGTCATAGTTTTTTCCCGTAACTGTAAAAATTCTAAAACGAACATCTTTTTATAACAAAATAAGAAATAAAGCCACAAACAACAAAAAGTAGATAGTTCATTAAAGTATGGACGTGGCATATATTCGAATACATCATCTAGTAGAGGAACACTCAGAGGTTAACAGATGGAAAGTTTAGTGCAGAGAAGGACTTTTTTTGGTGTGGTAAATAAAAAATTTGCAATCTACGTACCTACCTACTTCTTTTATCTTATTAGATTAAACAAATTCTCATTTTTAATTTCCTAGAATAATTTGTCGCGCAATTACTTTTATAATAACACATATCTAACGGTTTTAGTGACCTTTAATAAACAGTAAACACATACTTAATAATTGAGAAAATTGTTTTTTAATATATCCAACCTGATACACTAATGGGTGTATATATACATATATATCATTAGCACCGCCACTGCATGTAAACACGATTCCAGTCAATGCAGTAATTATATATTCTCATATTTACCGCAAAATGAGTAACAATGATCCTGTAATCGGTTATTATTATTAGAACTCAAATAAAACAAGAAACCTCACATATATCATCTCAGTTGGTTGTGAAAAACTACAACGTTATTTAGTTATAGAAGTGATTCTGAATCAGTACCTAATCTAATTACAATAACCATAAACAATCATAATGTATAAAACTATTTTTAAACTAAACTCTATTATTTTCTTGACCTTGGTAAGTTTATTTTTTTAATCCTAATTAATTAATAAGTACGTATCTGTGAGTCATATTGTTGTTTAATGATATTCATAATTTTAATGTTTTATACTTACTAAATTTAAACTTAAATATTTTAAGATTGAGATTTTTCATAACTATTTTAAAAATCACACAGCAGATATTTATAAATGGTAAAATCATTTTGCTATAACTCTAGCTACTCTAATAATGTAAATAAATGTATTTGTTAATTTTTGTTATAATTAAAATAATTTAAGACCTGACATTTTGACAAATACTTTCATTGTTAGATCACAAGTTTTAATTATAACAAAAACGAACAACTAAAATTTTATATTAAGTCGTTAGAACATTTTAAATATCACACTATGTTTGGTTTTTTAAATATTTATAATAAATCAAAAATAAACCCAAGTAGCATTTCGAGTTGTAATTTGATCACAACGTTGGCGTGACCAAATTACTACTCGAAATACTACTTGGGAAATCCCTACTTTTCACTCGCTTTGCGAAATTCCAACCTTAATTTTATTTAGATCAGAAACTTATCACTATCACTATCAGTAATGTAAGTAAGTCATCAATTCGGTTTCAAAATTTAAGATGTATGATTCTTACAAGAGGCAATAATGTGCCCTAGAAGAAGAAAACGTTACTAAAAATATGAAGGAATGGAAATGCATTTATTTTTAACATGAAAAACGTTGGGAAATCTGCAGTTATAGGTATGATTATTAGGGGCCCGGCCGAGTCGAGTGCAACGTAAAAACCTAAATAAAAAAAGTCAAACGCCGGTCGCAGCTTTCTCGATTTCTTTATGTTTATTGTTTATCTCTATGGAATGGTCTAATGAGGGCCGATTGCCGATGCGTTATTAACCATTATTATAAAAAAATATCCGATGATGATTTATTGTTGACTACTACAGTTAACGTTGCTGGCAGTGCTGACAACGACGGCTACGATTTCTTTAACAAGGTAAATCCAACAGATTTTGCTAATTTCAGTAACATCGATATTTTACATAATGATTTAGTGCGAAATTTGATAATAAATAATGGTCTTTGCAGACCCAAGGGTCCATATCCCAAAGATAATAAAAATAGGAGCTTTTCCGAACATTTTTATAAAAATAATAACATTTGGTTATGTTACTCAAACATTAAAAATTGTGTATATTGTCAACCATGTTGGTTATTTTCATCCGTGAGAAATATTTGGTCGAAAAATGGCATTTCCGAATGGCAGGGATTATCAACAAAAATTAAAGACCACTCATTATCACATTCACATATTAATTGTTGTTTTATTTATGAAATATGGAAAAGAAAAAAGACTTTAAATAATGATAATGAAAAATTAATTAAATATGATTTTTGGACACAAGTTCTTGAGAGACTTTTTAACATAACTTTAATGTTAACGAAAAATATGTTAGCATTTCGTGGGCATCGCGAAGACGTCACTGACAATGATAATTATGGTAACTTTTTATCCACCGTTTATTTGTTGGCTAAATATGATGATATATTAAGGCATATAATTTCTTTACCTAAAGGTTCTCATAAATATCTTTCAGCTCAGATTCAAAATGAAATAATAAGTACATTGGGCACAAGATTAAAGAAAACGATTGTCGATGAAATTAAAGCGACGCCGTTTTTTACGATTATTATGGATACCACTCAAGACATTAATAAAATTGACCAACTTAGTCAAGTAATAAGATATGTGCAACTGATAAAAGAAGAAAAATTCCGTAGTGCAAAAAATTTTAATCAAAGAAAGCTTCCTCGGTTTTACTAAAGTTGATTCTCAATCAGCTGAAGGTTTAACTGAAACTATTACACAGTTACTGGAAAATTTTGGACTAGATTTACATAAATGTCGAGGACAAGGCTATGATGGTGCTAATGTCATGAGTGGTGTATATTCAGGAGTACAAGAAAGAGTTCAAGATATTGAAAAGACTGCCATATACATTCATTGTGCTGTTCACAATTTAAATCTGGTGATAAATGATGCAGTAAATGGAATTAAAGGAATAGATTCATTTTTTTCAATAATTCAAAGCATATGTAATTTTTTTTGGAACAAGTATTGTGAGATGGAATTTATTGTTACTTTTAATGAATATTCAATATTAAATTAAAAAGATTAAATCCAACTCGGTGGGCTGACCGAATTAAGTCGTTAACAGCTATCAAGCTACGTTATAAAGATATTGTGGGGATGAGGTATGGACATTCGTTTAATTTCCGATACTCGATCAATGAAGTTAAGCAGCACTGATCGAGTCCGGCAATTGGATGGATGAACGATAGCTCGTCTAACAGTCGGTAGGTTGTCAACAGACAATCCCGGGAAGGCCGCTAGCCTGATGCAGGCGGAGAGGCGAGCCCGGATGGAGGTTTGCCACTCTGCTAGCGGTGCAGAAGGGCAGGCCCAGGCGGTGGGTTAGTTGACAGTCGAAGACCGTGGTTCGGAGTCCACGCTAAACTGTAGGTCCCTAGGTAAAAAGGGCCCATTGTGGCCTACTTGCCTAGTAAAATAAGTAGCTACTACTACTACTACTACTACTACTACTACTATAAAGATATTGTAATGTGCCTTAATAAGATAATATTAACATCTACAAAAAAAAGATGAACGTAATGATGCAAAAAGCATTTTAAATAACATTGAAAATTTTTATTTTATTTTAATTTGTGTTTGTTTAGAACAAATTTTTAATGAGTTAAATTTTGTGTCCAAAATGTCCCAAAACATAAATGTTGATTTAATTGACATTTGTAGTTTAATGGAAAAAAACATGCATTTTCTTAGTGAAACAAGAAATAATTTTGAAAAAAATAAAATTAGAAGCAGTAAATATCGCAAACCATTGGGGGGTTAACCCAAAGTTAAAAAAGAAAAGGCAACTTAAAGTTAAACCACATTGTGATGAACTATGTATAGATCATCGTATTACAGATGAAGAGGATAATTTTAAAATAAATATATTTTATAGAGTAATAGATATATTATACGTACACAATTAAATAATAGATTTCAATCTCATTTACATATTGTAAACAAATTTAATTTTTTTTACCTAAAAATTTTTGCAATTTAACACAACAGGAAATCTTAGAAAAAGGTGACGAGTTACAATAATTTTATAAAGACGACATATCTGAATCATTCGGCATTGAATTATCTATTTTAAGAAATAACCGTTTAATTTGTGACAAATTGAAAGATTTTAAAACAATTTTTGAATTTGCCGAATTTTTATTAATAGAAAATGCTACATTAGCCTCATCATTTGATCAGACTATCACTGTCTTATTGTTATTTTTAACCCTTCCCGTCACTGTTGCTAGCGCTGAAAGGAGTTTCTCCAAATTAAAGATAATAAAAAATTATTTAAGAAACAGTATGACTCAAAATAGATTAGATGATTTAGCAATACTTTCAATTGAGTCTGTAACGGCCGCGAATATGGATATGTCAGATTTAATATCACATTTCGCACAAATGAAAGCACGGAGAAAAGTATTTACCTAATTTACAAAATCGATGTTGAATTTATAGACAACTAATTATTATAATTGTATTATGTAAACATAAAATTTAAATAAATAATAATAATTATGTAGACACATACATATGCATAATCATTAATCGTATATAAACTTTGTTGTTTGTTGTTTTGTTATTTATGTATTGTATTAATGTAATATTTTATAAAATAAAAGTTTATACTTAAATATTTATTCTACACCTATTTATTTTGTTTTAAGTTCACTGAAATTTTGCTATTGTTGAATTATGAGGTCATCTAAAATATCCCAAAATCAAAAGGCTTACAAAATGTTGAGTGGTATAGTTCATTTCACGAATGTTGGCGGTCAGGTCATCAATTTTAAATTTCTCAATTTCTTCGCAGTGCCTTTGCTATAGGAGCTATTCGCACTGCTGTCGTAGCCCCATAACAACAGAAATGCATGTCTTCTGGGGCTACGAGAGCTGTGCCGGTACTGCCGATAATTCCATAGCGAAGGCACTGCGAATAAATTTAGAAATTTAAAATGGATGACTTGAAATGAACTATGGCTATAGGCAATAGCTAAACTCCGTCAGGACGTTAATAGAAATAAGGCAATAAAGTTTTAAAGTACTGACAAAAATTATGTTATTTATTCACGACATGAGGGGGGCCCTAAAATATTTTTCGCAGGGGGCCCAAAAAATCAAAGTTACGCCACTGGCCGACAGTTATAAAAAATCATAAATATAAATAAACACACCACATAAAAATGTATGTGGTGTGTTTATTTATATACGTGTAATATATGCAACTAGTATAACCAGTATCCAGGTAGAAAGGTGCAGGAAACCGGAAAAAATACGTATATAAAATTATATGTACTTGGGCGAAGTACATTCCCCAGTTAACTTAGCATCACGAAAGCGTGCGGTTATTTTCGCGGTGATGTTTGGTTTGGTTCTCGCATAAAACGCTCTTGGCAATAGAGCAGTCACTACCATTTGTGCATAAACTACAAAAAATGATTGAAAACTACAATGATCTTACAACAGATGGGTCACATATTCTGTGTATACTTTCAAATGAACGGCGACGTTACGTATTTCACATACGCCGTGATTGTGAAAGGCATTTAAATTCGGCTATCCATACCCAGACTATTGCTGGTACAGTAGTTACAAAAGAGGAATTTTTTTTATTTGTGTATCATGTTCTGTACATGTAGTCTGTCTTTTGAAAATAATAGCCAGTTCGACAATGCTGATTTAGAGGTTTCTTTGCAAAATACAGTTGGACCGGCGATCTTTTCACACACGTCATCAATGTGTGACATAACCAACGACAGCACTCTTAAAATGATTATCATAACATCGGGTAATGATGGAAAAGGACAAATGATGTGATTAATGTATTGTCGTGTTTATATTAGTTTAAACATATGTTGTCAGCTGTAAAAGTATATAGAAAAAAGGATGTAACAACTTTTGTTTTGTTCTCAAAAGTTCGGATACACATTTGACTAGCGTCGTTGTTGATATTCAGGTAAATCGAAATTAAGTTTGGCTTCGGTTTAAATGACTTGTTCTCTTTGTGCTTTTATTTCTGTTTGCGATATTTTAACAGTGCCTAAAAATACTTTTTTGTCATTAAAACAGTTCTTGTCAAAGCTTGAATTTTGTTTACAATGAAAGTTGGATGAGTAACTGTTCTTATTTAGCGAATGAACCGCGTTATTGATTTCATCTTAGTTCATACGAATATGCATGATGACGTATGTGAAAAGAATCGCCGACCCTGTACGTTTCAAGTTTTCCTTTACTTAGCAACCACACATTGCGTAAAACATATCTACATAAGGGTATATAAAAATGTTTTGAGGAATATTATAGAGGACGTATGAAATAAATTTTTGTGGGCGACAGTGGATGAAACAACTGACTTTCGGTGGCGTAATAAGGTTGTTAATGTTATACTAAGAATTTTGTGTGTTTAAAAGGCTTTGTCTTCGATATTAATAGCTAGTAAACAAGTACCACAAACGATAGCACACACTATAGAAGTAACGTGCTTTATCCAGTATAAGTGTTCAAAATAATAATTTAACAGCCATGAATGCAGAAAGAATATTAGTTGTGACCATGTGCGCTAATGTACCTCAATCATTCTGAATAATACATTGTATCAAGCGGTATGTATTTCATTATTCATTTCATACTTTTATTTGGCAACATATGCCCTACCAACCATGAGGCAATAATAGCTACCGCTCCTGGACTCTGATCCAGTTCCCTTTCCTGGTGATAATTACAGGCTCGTTTAATAATATACTATTTAAATCATATCTAATTTCAGTCTTCAACAGTATAATGCAATTCGATACTAGTGAAGTTTCACCTGTCGATAGTTTCGTTGAATATGAATTTTAATTTGATACAATTTTAAAATTAAATTCAATAGTGACGTCAAATACTAGAGGCAATTAACTTGGACAGGTGAGGAAGATTGACTTGTGGTAATTTCCCTGCAACTTGTTTGTTTATTTACTTTCCGGCCTTGATACTTAACTTCCCGAAATGTTTAATTTGATACCGTTCCTTTATTAAATCACATATAAATATTCTCTAGTACATCAACTTCCACTTCAACTGCAATTGTTTAGTTACAATCAGATTTATATTGTTGGTATATCTGCGATTATATTCCCTCAGTCGTAGGAAGTTGTTACTGTAACCCGATAGTCTGAACCTGAACTGTCGAGCAGCGAGTAAGCGAAAAAACGTAAAATCACAAAAGGTTGTGGACGTAGTCTGATTGATTCCGAGCGGCAAGATTTGACAGTTTCGACCCGGAAGTTAGTTTTGCCGCCTGCGGTTGTACATGAAGGCTTCCGATCTTGAATCTGGGAGAACCTCTGAACTGAGATCTTCCAACACTGAACGTTCACCTTTGACCGTGAAAATATATTGTTTTTGAAGTTATAAAACCTCAAAAAGATTTTCAGAAAACACTTAGGGCTAGAATTTTGGAATTATGCATTATCGGCAAAGTCGAAAACTAAATTATATGGAGAAGTTTTTAAGGTTAGAAAACTTCAAAAAAAAAATTCTTTGAATTCAAAAATTTCTCCAGTTGAATTCAACTGAAAAGTTTTTCTTATTTTGTTCTAACTATTTGTTGGGGAACTTGAATAATATATCATTTTCAAATTAAATTAACATTGAAAAAATCGGCCCGGAGGTGCATCGGTATCCCATAAAATTATTCCTTATAACGGTTATTGTTATTGGCACCCAAAACTAAGTACACGTCACTAAGAAGCGTTACTGTTCACCGAGGATAACATGGCGCCCAACGTGGGGCACACGTTACTAAGAAGCGTTAACGTTCACCGAGGATAACAGTCACACGTACATAATTTAAGAAAGAAAAATGTGGTTTTCGAAATATTGACATTCTAATAGATATGTAGTGCTTGAACGACAATTGAAATTCGATAAATAGGAAGAACATTGTCACAAAAACCAGATTTAAAGCTATTAGAAGGTCTTCTGAACAAGGATTTGTACTTCCATCTCATTGGAAAAGTCTCATGTTAGTCATACTTAAAGACTTTATACTTCATGTTGTCGACAATTTTACTCTTAGAATAAGTGTTTTCCTAATATCCACCCCTTTATGAGATTTCTTCTTAATTTAATATGAGAAAACTGCCTTAGATGTATTTTTAATCACCTTATATTTTAGCAACTTTACAATACAAAAGAAGCTTATTGAACCATAAAAATAAAATAACACGTTAAATTAAATACAGAAATCACCAATCTTACAATTGAAAGATATGAACAAATATTATTTTTACATTTCCTACTTCTTGGTCTTGAAAAATTGATTTTTGCATTTAGTACAGAATTGTGAAAAATTAGTACCAGAGGTCACACTATGAAATCCCATTACAAATCGTATCGCGTTGATTGGTAAACGAAAAGTGCTTTAAAGCATAAAGTATATTATAGTTATCCAAGTTCGTAAAAATGGTGAAGACTCATCGTATTTTTATGATTCATAATGTGCTAACAATTCTGTAACGCAATAAATATTGTTAAAACTTCGAAGAAAATTACAGCCGTTTATTTTACTAAGACATTTATTTCTTTACTTGAACAGAACAATAAACTTGATTTTGAATTTTAAAAACATGAAGGACCAAATATCCTTTAAAGTTTATGTACAGTGAATGAATTTTTAGTAAATCTAGCTCTGATTCAGGGTTCCCACCAACATTGGAATTTTGAATTCCCTGACTTTCCAGGACCAAAATATGAATATTTATCACATTTTAATAAAACCTGTATACAAGTAGATTAGATGTACCTACTTATCAAAATTTGTTTCAGATCAGCATGGAAAAAATATGAGACTGTTAAAGTAACTTTTATCGTTATATTGTTTATAAGAATTTATTTTAAATATTGGAGTTAAAATTCTACCTATATTTTTAAAAAAATACACGGAAATTCATCTAGCTATATTAATAAGATATGACAAAAAACGTAAAATTAAGACTCAAACATTACCTACCTTACCTGAACACAATATTATATAGGTATCTAAGATAAAATAATATTAAACATAAATATATTTTACTATTATTTCTGCTCTGACAATTATTGAAAATATTATTTTGGGTATTTAGCAAATAACTTTCATACAAATTATCTAGTATTGAATATAATACTGTGGATATTCTGATCAACCTAGTATAGTAAAAAAAGTAAATAAATGACATCATCATAAATACAGAATTAATTATTTATTTATTTCTATTATTTAATAATTTATTTTTATCAGGAAATTGCGTGTTCTATCATATAATAAAGTGCTCTCTAGGTAAGGCTAGAGATCTGCTATAAGATATTTTTTCGAAATTGATAGGATTCAGAGTGATGTCATTTGTTTACTTTGTTACTATACTAGCTTGATTAGAACATATCAACGGTATTGTATTCAATACTAGATATTTGCATGAAAGTTATCAGCTAAATACTCAAAATAATATTTTCAATAAGTCATATAAATCTTCTATCCAAAGAGTAATTTTAGATTCAAAGCAAATCAGATATTATTCTTTAATGTTTCTATTCTAGCTTCAATTTCTTTAACTTCACTATTTAAAATTATACCAATTTTCTGTTTTTTTAACTATAGCTCTTTAATTTCAGTTTCCAATTTTCTTTTCTGAGCAATTTTCTTCATTTCCAAATTTTGTTGTTTTTTTTATCCTCAAGAGCTTCCTTGTATTTCTTATTTGAATGTCTACAGCAAGTCATCATTTTATTATCAATTACAACTTCCGAAGCTCCTCCACATGTAAGAAGTTTTCTACTAGCAACTGTTTATTAATTGAAAAACCACTCTACGTGAAAGCATTTCCATGAGAAAATATTAAAATTAGTTGTATCACACTATAAAGATCTTTGAATTTTGTTTCATTTTTGAGTTTAGTACTATAAAATGTATCAAGTCTTTCATTATTTTTATAATCTTTAAAATTTCCCATTCTGACAAACTGTTTAAATTGGTTTTTAGCATTTTCAGTTACTTGAGAACAGATAATATTTTTGCTATAAAAAAGTCTCTAATACTGTAACCATTCTACTTTCAGCCACATTCGGTTTAGTTTCAATAAAACTGGGGTCAAGGCATAATATTCCTTTAACCACTTCATATTTCAGTCCCCCTCTTTCTATAATTTTTTAAAACAGTAGCTTTAAGAAAATGTTGACATTGTTCTTCCTTATCCTTATTCGCAGATGCAGACGACAAGTGATTTAAATTAGAGGTACTTCCGTTGTTATTATTATTTTCTTTTAAAACGTCTGAACCAGATGAAGTCAACATAGTTTCAATTTGTTTTTTTTTTGAAACTGGTAACCTTTTAAATTACCACTGAAAATACTTATTTTTGTTTGTGCCCCGAGGATTTTAAATGACTAACAATAGATTGTCGTCCCATATTGCTCAAACTTATATTTTTAATGCAAATTTTGTACCGGAATTTTGTATTATCATGAATAACTGACAATATTATTTCAGCCCAGCTGAAATTTGTTTTTACGTCGACCCATGACTCTTTAAAATATGTTCTTTTTACCATTTTGAGCTAAAATATTCGTTAATTGTAACAGCAAGTAAATTCGAAAATACAGATTTACTCACCATCTTGAATGTTGAAGGTAATGCACCCGTCAACACGAAACCAATGTTGCACCTATTAATATATTTTTTACTACACCTATTTTTTATATATGTAAATATCTTGCAGGGCCGATTTAGAAATTTTTTACCAAAATATATAAAATTCAAATCTTATTATAGATAATTTTTGTACAGCAGAAAAAAGTATTTTATGTGATGACTGAAATTCCAGGATTTTACTGAAATTTCTTGAATTCCCTGACTTTTCCAGGTCTCCATGACCACTTTTTGGATTCCCTGACTTTTCCAGGTTTCCAGGTTTTTTCCAGGTTGGTGGGAACCCTGTGATTTGTCGAATTTTGATCTATAAATTACTTCTTTTGTACGACTGTATTTTTATGAGATGTGGTTTTCAGCTCTAAAGCCATTTAATCACATCAACCGATATTAATTTGTTTATAAATAACATCTTTAATTTATTTTAAACATTTACAGGTTGGCGGAATTTTCGCTTTTGGTAAGTAAAATTATTACACATTTTCTAATAGTTTCACTACCTGCATGAATTTAGAAAATAATCTCTTCTCTTTTACATGTGACTTTGTAGAATAAAAAAATAATTTTCAAAACCAGAATGCGTATTTTATATTTTATGCAATACAGGAAGATTCAGGTTGATTGAATCAAATTTCACGAGATGATCGAAAAATAATTGTGGTTTGTCTATTAAACCAATGTTCAAAGGCGTTTGATAAGTGAGGCCCCAAAGGGAGACAAAACTTAGTTGAGTTTATAAAGTTCCAAAGAAATCTGAAAATCTCGGAAGTTGATTTTTCAACGATTACATTAATTCTCTTACATTTAAAAGAAAAAAATAAATAAATATGTTTATCTTTCAAAACAAAAAACATAGTTGTCAAAGCAATTTGTAGTTTTCCGTTTATTGTACAATGCTTAATTTTAACCCGATAACATTTTAATTTAATATTACTTTGGCATCTCTTAAGATAGAAAGATGGGACAAAAAAAGCTTTAACTTTCTTTGTGTTTTTTCTGTTCATATACAAAAACAAATGACTGTCATTTTTCAGAGCTACGAAGATATTAAGTTCTTTATGTGTTTTAATTCTTGGATAGTACTTTTTTTCTGAATTCAATGATATATGTATAATACCTATACTAGTATAACACTTTTTACTAGTGGTTTTCATATTATGCGTAAAATATAAACATGTGCCAAAGTAGGCGTCTGCAAATTGTATAGAGAACCAGGGAGGAGAGGATGGTGAGGGTGGCAACTGTCGCTGAAACAAGCTCTATATATCTTTATTCTGTTTTCTCAACCGTTGTTTTTTGTCCAATCTTCTTATTTTATCTCTCTGATTTTCACTCATATCCTGTACTAGAACTTTTTCTTATAAAACCTAGAATAACGAAAGTTGTATGAAGCCAATGCTAATTATTAATGTAGTCTTTAAACCCGTTTTACCGCTCTCTGTTCTTTGTTTTATACTCCTCTATTTTTTCAGAGTTGAATTTTCTTCTCTCTGCAAAGCCTTTGCCTTTCTGCTGCCGTTCTTGCCACTTCTATAAAATAACCATAAAAAATATCGTCTTTTAGTCACCACTGTGATGAAAGTTGTCTCCTAGGTCACATAATATGACAGAGTGGACATGTGACAGAAGGGACAGAATGCTTGAATTTCTGTCATAACCTCAAATTTACCGCCGCGATCGCTAAACTTGACCCAAAAATTATTAATACTTTAAAAACACAGCCACATAACATTGCAAACAAAATAAAAAATTTCACAATAATACAGTAAGGACAATAATTCTATTTCGCCACTCTTACCCGACATTTTAATTTAAAAACAATAACAAACACACAACGTAACATTGCGTTATTAAGCATTGTACCATCTGCCCAATAACAAAACACGTCGCTGAAAGTGTTGTGCGCCAATTTTGAATTTTAGTTGTGGAATAAATATCGTGATAGAGGGGGACGTGATGGAAGAGACAGATATCGTAGACTTTTTATGCCTCTTTTTTTGATAATTTATATATAAAAAAATAAAACTTTTGCCAACTCCCCCATATACATATATACAGGTGTCTCACCAGGAACTGCAGCGATCGATATAGGGAAAAGTACACACCAGAAAATTTTGAAAATTTAGGGAGCTACTAACAGCAGTGTGGTCAATACAACTAAAATAACAATAGGCATCTGGCACTTCCGGTTATACCGGAAGTCGATACCAACTTGCTTATTATAAATGGAACACCCTATATATTTTAGGGTTCTCGAAAAGAGCATAAAATTCTGAGTCAAAAACCCTATGCCTAAACCCAGCCGTTTCGGATATTTGAAATTTAAAAAAAATTTTGACGTGTAATTATTTACAATAACTTTTATAACTTTCTTCGTGTAAAAGATTACTCATTTGCTTTTTGGCATGCAGAAAGACCATAAGGTGAGCTACGCTCTACAGTTTAAAGAAATTCAATAATAGTGTACCAAGTGTCATTTTTGACGTTACATTTTTGTAAACTTCAAACCGCGAAAACTTGCTTAAGTCAAATGGAACACCCTGTATTTTTTTACGTCAAGTTATGTATAATTAAATTCCTTTTTTTCTGATATAAGCATTGTGTGGAATTAAATTACAACTTTTTGAAATATTTGTGATCTTCTTAGAAATTCAAGAATTTTTAGTAAAAATTTTATCAAATTAGCCATGATTAGAAACAATCAGTAATGTCAGTCATTTTCTTATGTCAAAAAATACCACCGCGTTTAAATTACACCCACGAAGACTTTTTGTATTTATTTATTATTTATGGAGAATGTGTAAAGTAATATCAAGAACTTGTAGTACATTTGTTACTAGATATCCACAAAAACGGAAAATAATACTAAACACTGTAACATGCCTATTAAAAAAAAAAACAAAAACAAAAAAATTAACTATACATATTAGCAGAAGAAGAAATCTTTATAACTTACTGTTTAAATTTTTCTGATAAAATTCTAATAACAATCGTTTCTTATGGCACAGTAAACATTAAACTGCCAACTTTCTTGAATATTTCGCTCCCTGAACACATGAGGATTCGATGTCACTCCCAGATAGCACAA